>BMAU01005137.1:0-20625 GCA_019973935.1 Trichonephila clavipes | reverse complement strand
TGCCGCGTTGGGTGGTTAGGCATTCTTCACTACAACACGGTTGAATTAAATAACAATAACATTTATTAACTTTAAAGATTAAATGAGCAATTAAGAGGTAAGCTTTCAAGAACTACAACACATGGAACCAGGCACGCTACAATAATAACAGATCAATTCAGTTCAGTTTTGGAGTCGTTATGTTGAGTTGTAAGGTCGCTGCATACTCCCCTTCCGGTGTCAACGAACGATACCTAGTTGGAAGATGAACTTTTGCGACCAGAACGTGTAGATGGCTGCAGCGCTTCGAAGCTGTTGGATCAGATTCCCCACAGTAGCAGGTGTTGAAGCTGCTGCATTCAGTTCCACAGTAGCAGGTGTTTCATTCCCTGGTTTGAAGTAGTTGCAAAAGTCCTCAGTGTTAAGAAAAAGAAGGCAGGCTTGCATCTATCAATAGATACAGATACACGCTTACCATTGATGTCAAGGAAAAACACTTTTATCCTTCCTTTGTGTAAGACTTCCCTTTGAAAGGGCCATCATAGGGTTGGTAGCCATGGGACGACGTAACATGTCTCGGCGAAGAAAACATGTGTTGAAGCTTCCAACAGTCCTGGATGGATAAAAACTGGACGTTTGCTATGGTGTTTTATGGTTTAGGTGAAGTGATCGCGGGCTTATACTTTAAGTTTCGCAAACGTGTTCACAACATCATCGTCTGGCTTGGAAGAGTCAAACATCTCCCCTGGCAGTCGAATAGTGGTCCCAAAAAACTAATTCAGCTGGGGTACATAGAATATCTTCTTTAAGAGAAGCTCGTAGACCTAGTAAGATGATAGGGAGTACTTCTGTCCAACGCTCAGTAGCATGGCATTTGATTGCACTTTTCAATGGGCGGTACTCTTCGATCATCCCATTAGCTTGAGGGTGGTATCCAGCTAAAATGACACCTCTGAACACCAAGTAGTTTGCTAAGAGCTTTGAAGAGCAAGGACTCAAACTGCCTGCCTGTCGGTTGTAGAATTGCAGGAGTTCCAAGCAAAGCGAGACACCAAGAGGAAAAGAAAGGCCTCAGCCACAGTCTCAGCAGTTATGTCTTTGAGAGATTGGGCCTCTGGCCATTTTCGAAAACGGTCAATCATTGTCAGGCAATAGGTGTAGCCATTTGATGGAGGTAGAGGTCAATGAGATCAGATGAACATGATCAAAACGTTGGGAAGTTCTGAAATGATGAAAGAGTAATAGTATGACGATGAATTTTGATTTTGCAAGCTAAGCAGTATCTTACCCACTTAACTACATCTGATGAGATTGATGGCCAAAACAAAACGCTGTTTTATCAAATGCAAATTGATCGACGTGTATACCAGGATGGGATAAATTATGCATAGCAGAGAAAACATCTTATGATGCTGTTTTGGGATGTAGGGTCTGGCTGTGCCCGTTGATAGATCACACATAATTTCAGTAGACGAATTGGGAAAAGTTACCTTTTGAGTTCCAAGGAAGTTCCAGATGCTATTAGGGTGTGAAGCTCCCTGATCAGTCTATTTATGTCTCAGCACACAGTCATAGTCAATTTGACTTGGGAAGGTGATTGCAAGCACGAGAGAGTAAACATCAGCAAGCGATATTGTCAGATCCTGAATGTGTACAATATTTGTGGTGAACTGAGAGATGAAATCTAGCTGACGGTCTACCGTGGAGAACACTTGTCACTTTTGCCTAAAAGCATAAGTGAGGGGCTTGTGGTCAGTAACACTGTGAAATCTCTAGCTTCCAGCATATACCGAAAGTGTCGGATAAAGCCGAGTAGATAGCAAGGAGTTCACGGTCGTAGGCACTGTAAGACTTTTCAGATGAAATAAGTTTTCTGGGAAAAGAAAGCCAATGGCTGTAGCTCAGAGTCCACAACTTGGTGTGAAGTGCACCTCCTATGGCATAATCAGAGGCGTCCACATGAAGAGCAAGCGGGGCAGAAGGTGAAGGATGAGCAAGAAGTGCAGCATCAGCAAGAGCTTGTTTACACCTCTGAAATGCCAGTAATTGCCCCAGAAGACCAGTTTAAAGGCTTTGAGTCCTTCTTTGCCCCACCTTTAGAACCTTTTAAAATTCACTTAAAAGATACTGTTTTTCAGCTGCTTTGGGCAAAAACGTCTATAAAAATTTAACAGTCCTAAAAGAAATTTTCTCCAGAGAGCCAACAGTCTCTGGTTGTTTATGTCAAGAACTGCTTGAACTTTTTCAGGCAATGGCTTATGCCATCAGGAGTGATAAGGTACAAGGAAATGCGAGTTCAATCACCCAATACACATTTAGAGATATTTAGTTTTAAACCATATGAGCTCCAGTCTTTGGAATATAGTTCTTAAAAGTGAAACAATGCTCCTCACTTATTTTTCTGAGTAACACAAATATCATCCAAGTAGACAAAACAAAAAGGAAGTCCTCTTAGTACTTCATGCATGAATCATAAAGGTTTGTGGGTGCATTCACAAGGCCAAAACACAAATGGAAGTATATTCGTAAAGACCCCATGGGTTGTTACAGCTGTCTTAGGAAAATCACACACTCAGCTATAGGGATTGGTGGAATGCCTTAAAAATGTCTATTTTGGAAAATATCTTCTTGCCATGTAGTGCATGAGCAAAGTCATTCAAATAAGGCATGGGGTAGCTGTCGAACTCAGTAACAGAAATCAGCTGCCTGTAATCCCCAACAGGTCTAACTGTAGAGTCAGATTTGGGCACAACATGAAGAGGAGAACTCCAGGGACTTTTGGAAGGTCTAATAATGCCTTGAGCAAGAAGAAATTCAAATTCTACCTTCACTGCATCATACAGTTTAGGTGTAGCCTTCTAGGCCTGGCAGTGACTGGTGGCCAGTAGTAACATAAATAATATGATGGACTGTACCATGTGATGCTGGATTTAGAAATTAAAGAAGGGTTACTGAGGTCTGGATATTCTGATAAGATGTTTTTAAACTAATGTTTGCATCTACAGTGATGATTGAGAGGTGCACAACATTTGAACACAAGAAGTGAAAAGAGAAGTTTCCACATCCACCAACCTTTTTTTTCTTAAGGTCGATTATAAGGTTGAAGTGTTTTTAGAAAATCAGCACCACTATAGAGATGATACATCGTGCAATTATGAAAGTCCGCATAAAAGGTCGTCCCTCAGACCCAGGTTCAGTTCTTACGACCATACCATAGGCTGAAATTTTGGTATTATTAGCAAGCAAATAAGGAGAAGTTGCACTGAGGTGATTTATTCATAGCTGGAGAAGGTGGATGACACAGATTTCACTCCAGAGTCTATGAGGAATTTCTGGCCAGACTTTGCGGTCTAATAAAAAATAACCGGCTGGTATGTTCTCTCGAGCTATCCAGCCATGACAGAGTTTACTCGTTTTTGCACAAATGCACAAGGTGAAACACACTTGCGGGCCTGCTCTTTATAACGGCGATGATGTAGCAGATGCCACTTCCTCTATTGACACTCCTAGAGCGTGAATGTGATCTCCGGCGGTCAGAACTATATCGTTGGTGGCGAGAGGAATTGCGCCCTCTTGTCAGTTCAGCAACTTGTAGAGACAGCTCTTGGATCTGCCTGGCGAGAGAGTCCATGGTTGGCTGAGCACTGCATGAAGATGACTGAGATGGTGGAGGAACAGTTGTGGCAGCACAGATCGAGGACGCACCAACAACATCACAAACCTTATCGGCGATGATAGCCAGTTTATCCAAAGGCTCGAGGGATGCAAGCTCTGATTTTAACCACAAATGGTGTGGTTATTCTAGAAATATCTAGAACGGATTATGAGCAGACTTTGAGTTATGTATAACGTGACTGATCAAGCAAAAGGCGTGGACTGTATACTTTAAAAATTGTTGTTTTTTGAGGACGGTAGGTACGTCCGCTCCGTCGATGCATTACAAGCATACTGACGAAATGTAAACAAGGAGGACTACTAGCGCCCTCTGCACATGCGGGTCGTAACAGAGTCCCCGCCATTGAAATGAAATTTCAATACAAATACATAATGCAATTGACGATACTTACATACAAAATACACAATATTTACAAAGCAAAAAGGCATGCACAATATTAAATGCAAATACACAATATTTACAGTACTTAAATGAAAATACACAATATACATTTTATGATACTTAAATACGATTGAAGTTAATTTATACACATACAATAATTACTAATAACAAAATTCATACAGGTAATATACAAAGATTTCTGATTGTCCTTTTTAATATATTTCCGTTTGGCATACGCAGGTTCACAACTCGCACCTTACCATCGGTGCCAGGAAAAATTTCAGTTATTCTTCCGGTACTCCATTTCGTACTAGGAAGATTTTCATATTTGATTAAAACTAAGGTTCCTACAGAAACATTATTTTTGTTAAATTTCCACTTGTGACGTTCTTGTAAATTATTCAAATAATCGCGTTTCCAAAGCTTATATATATGTTGGGTATTTTTTTTTTACTCTTTCCCATCTCGACAACTGATTCTCGTTTATATTAGTTATTTGCGGTTCAGCTATGGATGTTAGAGGTCTACCTACTAAGAAGTGTCCAGGGGTCAGTGTTTCGAAATCATCGAAATTTGACGTCAAAGGAGTGAGTGGTCGGGAATTTAGCACAGCCTCAATTTCACAAAGTGTTGTGATGAACTCTTCGAGAGTTAAATGTGCGTTCCCCACGACTCTTTTTTAAGTGGAATTTAAATGCCTTTACTCCTGCTTCCCATAGCCCTCCATGGTTTGGGGACTTGGGTGAGATAAAATTCCACTCTATCGATTCATTTGTCAAAAATTCTGCTAATGTGTGATCAGGTAATTTAATCATTTTGAACAATTTTTTAATTTCGGCATTTGCGCCAACAAATGTTTTAGCGTTGTCGGTGGTGATTTTTGCACACTTTCCTCTCCTACCAAAAAAAAACGTTTTAAACTTGCAATGAATGCTTGGGATGTGAGATCTGTCACAAAATCTAAATGAATTGCTTTTGTACATAAACATAGATAGACTACTACATAAATTTTATTTAATGCCCCTTTTCTTTGATTTTTAAACTTAATGAAGAATGGGCCTGCAAAGTCAACGCCCGTGACATTAAAGGAATAATTCGGTGTTACACGATCTCTCGGTAGGTTAGCCATAATTTGATTCGTAGTGATGGGCTTGTTCTTAAAGCAATTCACACATTCATGAATAATTCTACGACAGTTATTTCTGCCATTGAGTGGCCAGAATTTTTGACGAACAAGATATAAAAGTGAGTGGGGTCCTGCATGCAAATATTTTTTATGATAATGGCTCAATATAATATCAGTTAAAACGTTTCTACTAGGTAAAATCATGGGAAATTTAGCCTTCTCATTTAAGTTTGAATTGGCAAGTCTGCCTCTTACTCTAATGATGTTGCTCTCATCAAGAAAAACATTAAGTGGAGTCAATTTGCTTTTCATAGGAATAGGCTCACCTGCCAACAATTTGCGCATTTCTTCATAGAGCTCCCTTTCATGCAATGAGTGGATCAGCCAGTTCTCAGCATGACTTACCTCCTGTGAAGTAAGGGGTCCCTTTATCTTTGTAATTCTGGTTCTGCAGTTGTGTATGAATCTGTAAAGAAAACTTACAACACGAGTTAATTTTACATAGTTGTTTGAAATATCAATAATGTTTTCAAGGAAATTGTTTTTAGACACTGTCAGTGTCAAGGAAATGTCCTCTTTTGGATTTGAGTTCTTTCTCATTTCCGTTAAATACACTCTTTCTGGGATCGCTTCATCTAGACCTTTGGTCTGGAAGTCAATTTGACGTAGAAAGGAGGATCTATTCCACCACTTGGAGTTGGTTGTAAGAGCGCCTACGCTGATTCCTCTCGTAAGTAGATCTGCTGGGTTGTCCTTGCCGGAACAGTGGAACCACAAGTTACGATCGGTGAGGGATTGGATTTCACTTGAATCTCCACTGGAATCGAGGATCTTTCGAGGAATCTTCAACTCTGATAAAAATGGAAGTTCTAACCACCATTGTGACCATACTGCATGAATATCTGGCGGTAGCTCGTCATCCCAGGATAACTTCCGTAGCCAAAGTTCTTGTAATAGGCATTTGAGCCTAATTGTGTAGGGTGACAAGAACCCAACTGGATCGTATATTTTCCCCACTGATTGAAGCACAATTCTTATTGTGATGGGTTTTGATGTGTCCAATTGCAGAAGTCCTTTAACATCAATTGTAAAATAGTCGTGGACAACATCCCATGGTATCCCTAAAACCTTTGACGAAGGGATTTTAGAACTGTCGTCCGGGTGACGAGGATGTGTCTCAAGGCCTTCCTTTTCCCAAGTTCTCATCAATGTTTGATCATTTGAATTCCATTTGCGTAATTTCATGCTGGCATTCTTCATGATTGTTTCAGCATCCTTTGATACCTTTAAGGCTTGGGAGATGTCATCAGCACCACTGATTACGTCATCAACATAGAGACAAGTGTCAAGCATTTCAGTTGCTGCTGGATATTGCTCACGGTAATTCTCGATGTGATGCTTAATTGTTGCGGAGAGCAAGAAGGGGCTTACGTTGACTCCAAACATCACACGCTTAAATCTATACACTTGAAACGTGTAGGGATCTGTTTGATTTGATCTAATGTCTGGAAACAAAAATCTAACTGCATCTCTGTCCTCGTCACGTAATGAGATTTGCAAGAATGCACGTTCTATATCTGCGGTGATAGCAATCGTATTCAAGCGAAAAGAAATTATCAGGTGGAATATGTTTGGGTTTAAATTCCCACCTGACCATATACAGTCATTAAGAGATGATTGTCCATCTTCATGAGAACTTGCATCGAAAACAATGCGCATTTTTGTAGTTAGGCTTTCTTGGCGAAAGACCGCTTGGTGCGGTAAATAGAATACTGCTCTATCAGTTGGTTTTTCAGTTTCTAGAACCCTTTCAATTATTCCTTGAGATTCATATTCTTTCAAAATTTCGGAATATTGTATGTACAGAGTTGGATCACGAATGAATCTTCTTGTTAAGGATGTTACACGTTTTTCTGCTACGGAAAAATTGTCATTTAATTCTTGTGTATGGCTCTTCCAAGGAAACCCAACTTCATAACGACCACTATTGAAACGTACTGAAGATTTAAAATGTTGCATGGCTTGGTCGTCTGGGTCACAACTAGACTCTGCTTTAATTCCTATTGCTTCTAAATCCCAAAATTTTGTTAAATTTCTATCACCTGATCTTGGATGAAATTGCAAAAATAATATAGTTCGATGGTTCGTTTTGAATGGAACCTGTTACAATGTAACCAAATACGGAGTCCTGCAATATTATTGAATTGTCATGTAATTTTATTTGGTTACTTTTTAATAATTCATAAAATATTTCACCTCCCAGGAGAATATCAATTGGTTTGGGAATATTAAATTCCGCATCTGCATATCTTATATTTGGAGGCAATTTTATTTTTGTTAAATCCAATGGTCGTGTAGGAACGCATCCAGTAATTTTAAGGACTATGAGAAAGTTAAGTTTTCTTTTAAATGAACTTCCGTTCGAAATTTCAGCGGAAATTCCTTTCCTCACTGAAATGCAAGCTCCATTCAAGCCTACAATAGTTGCATTTATAGAGTATTTTTCCAACCCGAGGAAATTTTACGCTTCCAAGCTACAAAGGCATTTCTGGCTCCCTGAATCGAGGATCGCGTTCATTACAAGCCAACCCCCTGTCGCACTCTGAACTTTGACCTTCGCGGTCGAAAGCAAAATAGATTTCTCCCCACTCTCATTGTAAAGACACGTCGCGGTTTGAGGATTTATTACATTGGCTGGACTCGGGTCATAAATGACACCTGATGAACTCTGTGGAGAGGGGTGGTTTCTGTTTTGGTGTGGCTCTGATATCGGTAGGGGGACACTTGTTTTGCAAAGCAGAGAATTGTGGTTCGCATTACAAACCCTACATTTCCTGTTCAGTTTTAAACAGTTCTTAATAAGGTGATGGCCTAGACAATTAAAGCATAGGTTTAAGGATCTCACTTTGTTGCTTCTTTCTTGAACAGACATCTCGTGAAACATTTTACACTTAAAAATTGGGTGTGTCTCTGAAGGACATAACGGACAGGTTTTTTCATTGCTTTTCACGACAAATGATCTGAATTTTGGAGAATATTCGTTCTTGTTTTTCAACGAAGAATTTCTTTGTACGTTTTCTAAGGCTTGGCTCCTTTTTATTAAAAAGTTTAAAAAATTATTCCACTTAGGCAAATCATTAGAATGTAATTCCATTTCATATTGTTTACCCAATTCATCATCTAGACGTTGAGTTATAACAAAAATTAACATTGATTCACACAAAGCGTTAGGTTCTAATTCTAGTTGTTTTAAGGCTCTAAGATGACTCTGAATTGAATCTATTAAACTTCTGAGATGAAAAGCAGATTCAAATTTTATTTTGTTAGGATTTAAAAGTTCAGCAATATGACTATTTACAATTAATCTTTTATTTTCGTATCTACCTTCTAAAGCTTCAAATAAAGATGAGTAAGAATCGTTTACAGTTTGCAATTGTTTTGCATGACCTTTCAGGGCAGATTGTAAATAATATAGTTTTTGCGAGTCTGATAAACAAGTGTTATCATGAATTAATGATACAAATTGGGATTTAAATTGCAACCAATCTATATATTGTCCCGAAAATTCCGGTAAATTAATGGGTGGCAGTTTCACATTGTAATTAGCGAAATCATTTTTCACAGATAATTCAGAGGTATTCACATTAGAAGATTCAAGTAAGGTATTGAGACTCACCTCTAAATTATCTGCGTCCACTTCCATCGTGTCCAAACTGGCCTCGAAATCCATGAGCTCTTCATCCGAAAGAACCCTGTAGCTTTCGGTCCGAAGTTTGTCTATTTTTGCTTTCACTTCAGAAAGCGATGCGACTTTAGTTCTTAATTCAACTTGATTCAATGGTGAATCCACATTTTCCAAGGAGTTTCTAATGCGTGTGATCTGACCGAGCAGATGTGCTTTCCTTCTGTTAAACACGGTGAGTTCTGATAGTTCCTTTGGAGCCATTTTGAGTTTTGGCTCGGGCTCGACACCGAACACAAAACTGGGTGAGGTCGATAGCTCTGATTTTAACCACAAATGGTGTGGTTATTCTAGAAATGTCTAGAACGGATTATGAGCAGACTTTGAGTTATGTATAACTTGACTGCTCAAGCAAAAGGCGTGGACTGTATACTTTAAAAATTGTTTATTGAGGACGGTAGGTACGTCCGCTCCGAGGATGCATTACAAGCATACTGACGAAATGTAAACAAGGAGGACTACTAGCGCCCTCTGCACATGCGGGTCGTAACAATTACTTTATAAAATATTTCATCAGACATAGTGAAAATTGACCCATTTTTCTCATAAAAAAATTTGTAAGAAAATAACGTTTGAGTTTCTTACCAAACGCTTATTTCAGTATGTATTAGCTATTATTATAAATACATCATGAAACATTTACGTATCTGTGAACAGTAGTTTGTCAGAAAAGGTAGATCGAACATAAAAAAAAAAGATTTACATTTCAAAATAAATTGATTTTAATGTATACAGTGAGACTTCTAATCGGCCAGGAAATTAATAAAGAAATAAAAGGCTCAATTTACAATAAAAGATAAATGTTATGGTTCATATAAGACGTTCAACTTTTAAACCAAAATGAAGCACTTTAATTACATTTTTCGCTATTCAATTGGGCGTGGCCCACTTTCAACCATTATTAAAAAATATGTTTTAAGGACTTCTAATTACCCTAGGGGTAAAAGTAAAGTACTTTTAGAACGGTAGAAATCTATCCATATTTAAAATGCAAGAATATCAAATTGTCAAAAACAAAAAGAATTTAGCTTTCCAACATTCCTCAAACGATATCGAAAAAAAAAACCATTTATTAAACGAAAGTACATTTTATTTACATACATATGTATTTATGCATGTATTAAAAAATAAATAAATAAATGAGAAAATACCATCACAAAAAATTAACGAAATTTAACGCAAGATTTTCAAGTTTTTTTTTTTTTTTTTCCAAAAAACATTTAATGAAATTTTGGAAAATAATCTGATATTTTTCTTTGCGTTGTCTTTTTCAATTCCTACTAAAAGTTCACTCTATCCATGTATATATACTTAATTATTTATATATATATATATATATATATATATATATATATATATATATATATATATATATATATATCTTATTCAAATTTTCAATCGTTACTAAAATACTTTCTATTCATCCATTCAAGTTCAAATACGTTTTTTAAACGTGTAGTAGATGACACTTGATGTTAAAACAGTTTTTCCATATATATTAATTCATTAATTAAATGAAAACTGAGTAAATGGTAGCAAACAAAGGGAAGAGTCCAACAGCATATATTGAAAGTAAAATCGTTCGTTGTGTCTCTTTAGCTCAATGGATAGTGCGTTAAGCTTCTAATCCAAATGTCATGGGATCGAATACCACCAAGAATGGCCTGATTTCTGATAATGGGATTTATTTTTTGCGAAAATATTTTATTAGAGCAATTTAATTTATTTAATTAATAAATAGTAACGAGCAAAAAGAAGTCCAGCATTATATATAGAAAGGAAAATGGAGAATTGCAAGGAAAATCGCTTTATATTTGTCACTTAATATTGAGGTTCTGTCATATGTATATACATATTTATAATTATTTTTTCTAATGTGGCTACGCATTGGTATTTTAACCTGTGCATACCTAGTACATTCCTCAGGAACTAGGCGATACCAATTACCAGAAGTAATTTTGACGCCCAGTTGCCTCCCCAGAGGGAGGCACCTGAGCTCTTGACGAGACAAGCCTGTACCTGGATTTAATTTTGCAAAAGCACAGAAGCCAAACAGATACTCTATAGATCTTTTACGTGCTGTATAATCATACAACATCGCAGCTGTTGATATTCTGCACCATAAAATTCCACAGATTTGACGCGGTTTGAATCCGCAGCCTTCGGTACAAATGTTTAATAAAAAGTAGCTAAGATAAAATTTTTCTTTGTTGACCTAAGTCAGTGTTTCTCAAAGTGTGGGGCACGATAACCCTACGAAAAGGGCGCGATCATATAGAAAATTTAAGGTTTTTTTTAAAAAAAATAACCGAAAAGAGAAGTAAGAGAAGTTTCTTCCGTAGTACAAAAAAATACACAATAATGTTTATCAACTGGTGTTTATCCGTCATCAAATAGCTATCTTTGATCCCAAAACCACATTAAAGAAAAAAACATTTTGTTTAATTTGCTGTAATTCCTCAATGAGAGAATTCTTTATTGCGTTTTAACATAAAATATTACTCGTTAAAAGAAAAAACAAAACTTAGACCCTGAGGAAAATTCTAAGAACATAAACAATTCCTCACTGTAATTATTATTGAAATCCTGTACATTAGTTGTAGAAAAAGAAAAGGAAGACATGATTCACTTTTCAGCCAGACTGCATAATACATTTTCTGATCATTTGATTGACTTTCAAATTTACTAGTATAGTTAGTGTTCTACATTAGTTCCGTCCCAACTTTAATGTGTTTGTTGTTCGCTTAGGGAAATTGTAAATAATAAATAGTTTTATGATAATAGGAAAATAATTGATTGATTTGAAGGATTATTTGGCCAAGATTTATATTTTTATGAGTATTCTCACAAACATATAAAACATAGTGAAAAACGTCATAATCCTTTTTAGATCATCCGTATTTTTTTCTGAATACACTTTTAACCCGGGAGTAAAGGCGCGGGACATCTGTTATCTCTATTGAAGGAAGTTAAAAGAATGCATATTATTCATGATTTAGAAACACGATGAACATGAAACGAAAGGAAAATTTTCAAATGCTTCCTAAAGAACTCTATCAACTTAAAATATGAAACCATAAGTGTACCACAAGGTTCAGTTCACCTTGCCAAAAAGACACAAGAAAGAAAAAGTTCAACTTGCTATTTGTTGATCAGCAAAAGTGTCACGAGTTCGAACCCAGTACTACTAAAGTCCCACCATGTAGGGAAGAGATGCACGTTCAATCTGTCGACAGCTCAAATGTCCTCTTGTTGGAGTGGTGAGGTAGTTAAAAGAGGCCAGCTCAAGTATCGTCCTCGTCACTTGATCATGGTTCAAAAATACGTGGTCCGTCTCCAAAGGCCCTCATGCAGCTGAACAGTGGGACGTTAATATTCACTCACTCGATCATGAAAGCTCATTAAAACTACAATAACTTGAACAAAATATGACAGCTTTGCCAGCAAATAACATTTCTGTAATATTAGTGAAAAGTGTCTCTGATTTGCGTCCTTTATTAAGGTCTTGCACTTTTGAATCATTTTAGTTCAGTTTTATTGGATTTTATCTCAAATCATCAAAGAAAAATTGAATAGTCCTTGAAAGCCAGTAAGTATACTTTCTTTTAATTAAATTATTCACTGAAATTCCGATTTGTTTCGTGTACAGTAAAAATAATTTTAAACATATGATTGGGGTGACTGAGTCCCCCCGCACTACCATTAGCGTTAGTATTAAGTGCGTGCCTGCTCCCGGGTTATAACATTTTGAAATCTCTTCGTTTAAATATTAAAAAGTAACACAATTATTCTTCATCGGAATTTTATATTCTTTTTCATTATTTAACATTAATTCTAAATGCTAATTTTGTGAAGTTTAAAATTACGGTTCTTTTAAAAAGTCTTTTACAACTATAGCATTTATCTAAAAAAATTAATTTCACATTCCTTTTTGCAATGTCGTGCACGCAGTTTTTTTTACTCTCCTTACAGTTCAGCTATTATATCAAGAATAATGTTTAATTTTTTTTAAAAAAAATTAACTTGTGCGAAGAGCCGGTGTTTCAGCCAGTATACGTTTAATGTATCAGTACTGAAGAAGGTATTTTATAAATAATTTCTTAATACTAAATTAAGAACAAGTTTAATAATTATTAGGGACTACCATGGGCTTGTCTTGTAGAGCAAAGTATTTCAAAGGAAGGTTTAATATCAGAAATTGACACTTTGAGTTATTTTTCTATATTTAGCTGAGATCTACACTGGTGTGCAAAAATTAAGGACGAGACGGTTTTTTCAATATAACTTTGTACAAAAGCTTTCCAAATCAACACATTTAATACCGTAAGATCCCCAATACGTAAGGACATGTGTAATGTAAGCAACGCTTACTAAAAGAGAAATCAGAGGGATAAAATAAAGCTGTATTGAAGAAGTAGCATGGAGCGCAATGCGACTGAAGGCCGAAACATCCCTGTGATGGGTGTCCAGCAAGAAACATCCGGTCTTTAGTAGAGAATATGATTTTTCCTGACTGCTAGGCAGGTTTCACAGCGTCTGCCCATGCTGAGAATGAGGGTGTCAAAGAGTTGTTGAGGCATTGCTGCCCATTCGTCTTGCAGCGCCAATCGAAGCTCCCGAATCGTTACTGGTGGTAAGGTACGAGCTGCCAAGCGTCTGCCTAGAAAATCCCATACATGCTTGATGGGATTGAGATCCGGAGATCGTGCCGGCCAATCCATACGTTCAATATCCTCACTCTCTAAGAGCTGTTCGGCAGCTACTGTGCGCTGTGCGATGGCATGGTGCATTGTCGTCCATGAAAATGAACTGCAGACCCATAGCGCCTCTAAAAAGACGCACATATGGAAGAAGAATCTCGTTACAATAACGGGTCCCGTTGACTGAACCTGCGTCGAAGATGTGAAGGTCTGTACGACTACCAAACATGATGCCTCCCCAAAGGAGAACACCGTGACCTCTATACCTGTCTCTTTCAATGATGTTCGAGAAATGATTGCGGCTTCCCCGCTCTCTCCAGATGAGTATGCGATGAGAATCGCTACTCAAACTGAATCTGCTCTCATCTGTAAAGAGTACTCGTCCCCATTCATTGTCTCTCCAATTCCGGTGTTCCCAGCACCACAGAGAACGCCTTCTCCGATGGGCAGGCGTTAAAGGTACACACCGTACAGGGCGTCGTGCAAACAAACCACCACCGTGCAGTCTTCTGGCCACGGTAAAACGCGATATCGGTCGTCCAGTCGCCTGTGTCGTGTGTCTAGCGATTTCTCCCGCTGTCTGCCGCCTGTTTCTTCTGGCCTGTAAGACAATGTACCGGTCATCTGCGGATGTGGTTTCTCGTGGCGACCACTACTGAACCCCCGGATAGCTGTTCCTGTAGTTTGAAATTGTCTCCAAAGTCGTGAAACGATGCTATGAGCAATTCCGAACTCTGCAGCCACACTTGTCACACTGCGGCCTTCCTCCAACTTCTCCCAATGATTCGACCTCGGGTAAAAGCATCCAGATGTCGTCTAACAGATTGATTATTCGCCATTTCTCGCTGAGGCAGAAACTCTGTATGATTTTAACTGCTATACGGCGTGCAATCTCTTTGCCAGAAATACTGATCTTACACCGACAACATGCTTTATACTACTCAGACACTCCCCCATTACGTCTACCTACATATCTGCGCATGTGCTACCGTACATCACCTTACTTAATCTCCTGATTGGTCTTTCTGTCCGCTCTGCCTCTTCGTTCAGCTGATATGCTAATTTTTCGACTTCGTCCTTAATTTTTGCACACTTGTGTATATTTTGTCTTCAAAGCAGCCACCGCAAAAAGTCCGGTTTAACAAAGGTAGGATGTTGAAAATGGTAATAGTATACGAAGTTCTTTTGTTTTCAGTACAGAAAATTCATCATCCACCTCTACCGAAAATTCAAAGAGCTTCTTATTACAAAATTGCCTTTTAATTTTTCACTGGATGTGAAATCAATGAAGATTTCTTTTTCGGAAGTTGAGAGCCCTTCTGGAGTATCTTAAAATAGATCTCTAATCCACTCGTAACTTGCTACCAACTTGTCCTCATCCATAAAATAATTTTAAAATTTTTTGCCAACATAGCTAAATGATTTTACATGTTCTAAAAACAACTTTCACTTGTTGTTCTTCAGATTTGTAAGATAATACGGGGCTTTTTTCTCCATGATTTACTTCAGTAGTGGTAAATCCAAAATATAAGTATTTTGGAGAATATTGCCTTTATTTAATTTTCGGAACCATGTTCGTCTGTGTACTTGTTGATCCTTTTTTATCGTCGAATGTTTGCTTACGACTTAAAAATGTATGTACGATTTTGTTTTAATCTACTGCCGTAAATAATTAATTGCCGTGAATTACAATTAACGTGCAAATTAAAAAATGTCCATTCAAGCTAGATTCGGTAGCTATAGAAGTATCGAGTCGACCAAAACTGACTGGAATTGTACGAGGAAAAGCATTTTTAAATGTTTTGCGCAGACGTCCGATAGGTTGTCCAGACTCACGCAAACGTACCCGATAATGCCAGATGTGATGGATATGATAGCGAGCAACATAGAATAGACTATTTTTCTACTGACATTTGTACTTTGAGAAATGGATGCTGAAGGAAATAAATCTTTAATTAAATATATCATTTCGCGATCTGTTCCTATTTAAAAATTAGAAAAAGAAAAATAACATAATAATAAGTAAATAATATTTATTTTAAGTAATTTTTTTTAAAATATATATTACTTAAAAGTTACATATACAAAACTTAATATACTTATCGTATTAATTTGTGCGGTTTATAATTAAGATCGTATTGTAACTTTAGCGTCTCTCTCTCAAAGTGCATTTTTTTGCGGTAAATACAATATTATTGTACAGGGGGGGCGACGAAAATTATGATTGAAAATTGGGTCGCCAGTATTGATAGTTTGAGAAACACTGACTTAAGTAATAATTGACTATACTTAGATTACCCCCTAGAGCACCATTGGTATCAGTGCTTTCGTTATGGAGGCTCTCTGTCTCACGGTTTTACAAGACAAGATCAAACTTTTCTAGCCCGCTTTCGAAGTGGCCATATGAAACAATGAAATTTTCTGTAGGATGCAAGAGCTGTGAAATCTTCACGAACTGTTCTTCTGAGCCGGCCTCGCCTGCTCACATCCTCTAGTGCTTAGGGCTCACCAAGCAGGATCTAGCAGACGATTCCTTGCTGGTGTTAGACTTTTGAAAGTGTACAATGTCATACACCTGATTTAGCATTGCTGACCAATAGGGGCGTGCAACAACAACAACAATAATTGACTTACTTTTTGTTATATTACTTGTTTAGCACCAGATTGTTAAAAATTATTCAGTGTCATCCATTTTGTCATTCATGTCACCACCGGAATGCACGTTTGAATAGCTACCCATATTTTTTTCATAATGTTCCTCATTTTGTATGACGTGGGACCAGTCGATGCAGTATTCATTTCATTTTCGTCGTCGGTTAGTTAGTTAATAGTTAGTTAATATTAACGTCGCACTGTACAGCTACACGAGGGCTTTTGGCGACGGACCACGTAATTTTGAACCATGGTCAAGTGACGTGGACGACACCTGAGCTGGCACCCCCTCTCCTAACTACCACACCACACCAATGGGAGGACGTTTCAGCTCTCGACAGATTTAACGTGCATCGCTGCCCTACACGGCGGGTCTTTAGTGGTACTGGGATCGAACCCATGACATGCCTGCCATGGTTGGATACCTTATCCACTGGGCTACCGCAGCCCCTTTCGTCGTCGGGATTTTAATCAATGATTTTGTTTTTTGTGTTTTGAATAAACTCGAAATTGTTTTTGTCTGCCATAATTGGAAATGTACCCATATTATCATCATCTACTGCAAATAATTCTTCCGATGATACTGAGGGACAGTTCAATAATACAGTCCAGTCTTGTTTTGTTTATTACTAAAAAGGGCAATCTTATCGTGTTCAGCGAGTTTTGTTTCGTGTTAACAGAATAAAATGAATGAAATTACATAGTGGTTTGTCGTCTCTCGTATAATTTTAGTGGTAACTTATATTTCGTCTTAAAGAGTCTTCGCGTTAAACGTATTTTGCTGTATATGAAAATATTCAGTAAAATTAATTGTAATTGAAGAATGAATTAACTACTTAAATGCTTACAGAATATATATCCGTCTCGCTCAACGGGTGCATTAAGTGTCCCATACGTATTTATACGTCTTTCCAAGACACGCTTTTTTCCTTGCGCTGCTATCAGTAATACTATACTGAAGGCTTTGGAATGAAATAAAATGAAATTGACAAAGTTTGTGATTGATTTACTTACGTCAGAGAATTAATTAAGCCTTTTCTTTCCCCCACCAATACATTGATTGCATCTGCATGCCTAGGTGGAAAACGTTGGCGATGGGGAAAGAATCGCGTAATTTTTAATTGAGATTTAAGGAATGGAAGAATTTATGCTATTTGATTACTAAATAAGTAATGTAATAAACACATGAATTGATTGATTTTTTTAAGGCTCATCTACACACCAATACGAGTGGCTACTGACTTTGAACCAAGGACAAGTAACGAGAACGAGACCTGATACTTCCTGCGACCTTTTTAAATAGGCAATACAGGGTGTTCTCGAATTCATGGTACAATTCCTAAAGGTAGGAACAGGACGTTGTAACTTGGTTGTACAGGGTCATACAGGTGCAAGTATGGCGGGGAGGCACACAAAATAATAAGAGACGAAAGGAAAAAGGAAAGACAAAAAGTGTTTATTGATAGCGTCATTCACAATTGCAATGCTAGCAATAACTGTTCAGCTCATAAGCTATGAAGTACAGCTGCAGCGCACATTGCGGTACCACCAAATGATAATAGGAGAAGTAACTCACACTTTCATGATGAGCAACAGCTCTTGTACTTGACTCAGGTCTATCAGCCACAGCGTTCAAGATGCTATCTTCCAGGCGTGGACTGCGTACAGTTATTTGTCGATCAGCATCATGTCTGGTGACATGAAACAAACGTTTGTTTGGGGATGTAACCGCTGGAAAATTCTGTGATCCTGCACTCGTCAATCAGGAAACTGCACATGGTACATTCGTAGCGCAGCTCTGTCGTTACCATTTATACAGCCATATATGCAATGCATGCCTACATTTTCGGCGTACGTTAAGTCTCCCACCGTAGACGTCATTACGATTGCGAATTGCGTTTTCCGCTATTGAGATGCATCATGTTGCACGGTGGCTAGGCATCTACTGCCCCCTTCCGGCAACCCAATCAACCGATAATTAAATTTCCCTTTTCTTTTATTTTTTCTGTTTTCGCCTCACTGTGTCACTTACGCCAATACATTCCTATACAGTAAATGATTGTTACAGTGTTTTGTATCTACCCTTAAAATTTGTGCCATGAATTCGGGACCACCCCGTATATAGCATACGCTGTCAAATACGTACATAAACAGCTTCCCGTAACAAATAAATATGCGCAACAATGTCATAAGACTTGGGAAAACAGACCTAATCAACTTGCATCAGTTAACTAAATGAGTAGTAATCAGGTTTTTAGGTGGGGGTAGGCCTTTGCCTAGATACGGATGGATGATATGACTTTATAATGTAGCCACTGTTGATATATGACATATAGTTCAAAGATCTCGGTTTTTCAGAAAGTATAAGTCTAGGAATAACATTGACGATTAAAATTATTTGTATCCTGATCTTACTGAGACCGAGTCGAAAAATGAAACGAAGCTATAGGCCCAGTCCCAGTTGTATCATGCCTTAAAATATCCCTGGGGATTGGTAGGTAAATGTGCTTATGGAGCATGCATATAAAACAAAAACAATTGAGTTATAAAAATGACACCTTCTCTGAAAAAAGTTTGAATACGTATGTTACAGGAAAAATTAATGTATGGCCTTGTATTATTTTTAGTGGGATACAATAGGAAGTTTTAATGCATAAATTTAATTTTAATTTTTTAAATAGGTATCAAAAATGTTTTACAAAAATATGAATTAAATGAAGTACATCAAAATTTTAAACAAACCAAATTCACTTATTTTCACGGTATCGTAGGCGTAAAATAATTTTACAATGTGTACTTTTGAAAAGACAAGACTACATTTTAAATTTAATTGTCCTTTGCGTAGAACACTTGTATTCGACCATTTACATTTCCACTTTTCAATAAGTTGGTAGATTTAAAACTGCTGTATGTATAATGCCCTCTTCTCTATTATTCAAATTTCCCTTAAAGCATTTTGTTTATAAACAGTACATTTTTTTAATCTTTTTGGAAAATTCAGATAGCTTGGATTTAAAATAAATTTCCAGGAGAATCACCCTCTTTGAAGTGTCTTCATGTGCATTATAAGACTTTCTGGTTGGAAATAAATTGCTTTCCATGCTTTCTATGTGTAGTTCCAGTATCAATTCGATAAGCTAGCTTGGCATTTGTTCCTCTTTTTTTTGTATTCCGAAACTAAAAAGGCACATCCAGAAAAATTACTGTTACCATAATAATGATATTCAAATTACTTACGATTTTCAAAGGCTTACTCGCTTGCAATTGTATTTTTCTTTCATTAAGGTACCTGACTAAGTTCGGGACCATGATTTTGCAAAAGCGTATAAATGGATATTATTTATTATACTTAGTGTAACTTATAGAATTAGAAAATGTATATAAAATTGTTTTAAGAGCAATAAAAATTATTTGAGTTCAATGTTTTGACAAAAAATGAACATATAATGAAAAATTTTCAAAACATTCTCCTTTTATGAAAAATACATAAATTATAATAATATTTTATATATATATATATATATATACCTGTGTATAACTCAGATCTCTGTACAAAGGCCGAACTACAATTTTTGAAATGTATAACTTTGAAGTGGATTTACCCATATTTTACTACAACAGAGAAGAGTTATTTTAAGAAAAAAACGCCGATAATTATTTCAATTCGTAGTAACTTGAAAATAATATGATTTTTTTCAAAAATCCTAGTTCCGACTCTCTGGAGAAGTTTTTACTTCATATATTATAAATGATAATTTTACGGCAAAATATTATTTTTATATAGGCCTTTTTTATAAAAGGAGAAGGCTTTGAAAAAAGATTACTCTAACAAGGAGAGGAACGACTAAGGAAATTCATTTGGGATCGAGACTTGGTGTAATATTAGTACTCATTTTGGGTGTTCACCCTTCAATGTAATTACGCCGAATGGCCAGTCAATTCGGAGATATCAGCCTTCGAAATTCATTTTAGCTTTTATACAATTAAATTTTATTTTTCCGCAAGGAGTTCGTAGCTGGATTGGTAAATCGTGAAGTAATGAAGTAATGCGCGAAGTAAGGTTTCAATTCCACATAATCATCTTTTTTTTCTTCAATTCATTTAATTTTTTTTAAATTAAATAAATTTAATATTATGAAAGGTTCATTAAATATTAAATACTATTTTTGTAAATATTTTGTATTTTATAAAGTAAAAAAAAATGTTGTAATTATATAAAAAATTATGCTAAATTTTATAAATCTATTTTATGTTAATAAATAATATTTATAATGACATATATAATAAATATACTATATGATATTTCACAAAAAATAATTACAAACAGTTTTATAAAATTAAATGCAATATACTCTCTATAAATGAAATA
>BMAU01005136.1:0-21839 GCA_019973935.1 Trichonephila clavipes | reverse complement strand
CGTTGGGTGGTTAGGCATTCTTCACTTTAACACGGTTGAATTAAATAACAATAACATTTATTAACTTTAAAGATTAAATGAGCAATTAAGAGGTAAGCTTTCAAGAACTACAACACATGGAACCAGGCACGCTACAATAATAACAGATCAATTCAGTTCAGTTTTGGAGTCGTTATGTTGAGTTGTAAGGTCGCTGCATACTCCCCTTCCAGTGTCAACGATACCTAGTTGGAAGATGAACTTTGCGACCAGAACGTGTATATGGCTGGGTAGGCGTTGAAGCTGTTGGATCAGATTCCACAGTAGCAGGTGTTTCATTCTTGGTTTGAGGTAGTTGCAAGTCCTCAGTGTTAAGAAAGAAGGCAGGTTTGCATCTATCAATAGATACAGATACCCGTTTACCATTGATGTCAAGGAAAAACACTTTATCCTTCCTTTGTAAGACTTTGAAAGGGCCATCATAGGGTTGTTGAAGTGGACGACGTAACATGTCTCGGCGAAGAAAAACATGTGTTGCTTCCAACAGTCCTGGATGGATAAAAACTGGACGTTTGCCATGGTGTTTTGGTGGTTTAGGGTGAAGTGATTGCATGTGAGACTTAAGTTTCAAAACAAAATTCACAACATCATCGTCTGGCTTGGAAGAGTCAAACATCTCCCCTGGCAGTCGAATAGTGGTCCCAAAAACTAATTCAGCTGGGGTACAGAATATCTTCTTTAAGAGAAGCTCGTAGACCTAGTAAGATGATAGGGAGTACTTCTGTCCAACGCTCAGTAGCATGGTATTTGATTGCACTTTTCAATGGACGGTGCAATTCTTCGATCATCCCATTAGCTTGAGGGTGGTATCCAGTTGTACGACACTTCTGAACACCAAGTAGTTTGCTAAGAGCTTTGAAGAGCGAGGACTCAAACTGCCTGCCCCTGTCGGTTGTGAGAATTGCAGGAGTTCCAAAGCGAGACACCCAAGAGGAAAAGAAGGCCACAGTCTCAGCAGTTATGTCTTTGAGAGGTTGGGCCTCTGGCCATTTTGAAAAACGGTCAATCATTGTCAGGCAATAGGAGTAGCCATTTGATGGAGGTAGAGGTCCAATGAGATCCAGATGAACATGATCAAAACGTTGGGAAGGTTCTTGAAATGATGAAAGAGGTGATCTAGTATGACGATGAATTTTGGATTTTTGGCAAGCTAGGCAGTGTCTTGCCCACTTAGCTACATCTGATGAGATTGATGGCCAAACAAAACGCTGCTTCATCAAATGCACTGATCGACGTATGCCAGGATGGGATAAATTATGCATAGCAGAGAAAACATCTTGGCGATGCTGTTTTGGGATGTAGGGTCTGGCTGTGCCCGTTGATAGATCACACATAATTTCAGTAGACGAATTGGGAAAAGTTACCTTTTGAGTTCCAAGGAAGTTCCAGATGCTATTAGGGTGTGAAGCTCCTGATCAGTCTGTTGTGTCTCAGCAATACAGTCATAGTCAATTTGACTTGGGAAGGTGATTGCAGAAACACGAGAGAGAACATCAGCAGCAATATTGTCAGATCCTGGAATGTGTACAATATTTGTAGTGAACTGAGAGATGAAATCCAGCTGACGGATCTGCCGTGGAGAACACTTGTCACTTTTTTGCCTAAAAGCATAAGTGAGGGGCTTGTGGTCAGTAAACACTGTGAAATCTCTAGCTTCCAGCATATACCGAAAGTGTCGGATAGCCGAGTAGATAGCAAGGAGTTCACGGTCGTAGGCACTGTAAGACTTTTCAGATGAAGTAAGTTTTCTGGAAAAGAAAGCCAATGGCTGTAGCTCAGAGTCCACAACTTGGTGAAGTGCACCTCCTATGGCATAATCAGAGGCATCCACATGAAGAGCAAGCGGGGCAGAAGGTGAAGGATGAGCAAGAAGTGCAGCATCAGCAAGAGCTTGTTTACACCTCTGAAATGCTGTAATTGCCTCAGAAGACCAGTTTAAAGGCTTTTGAGTCCTTCTTACCTTTTTAGAACCTTTTAAAAATTCACTTAAAAGATACTGTTGTTCAGCTGCTTTGGGCAAGAAACGTCTATAAAAATTTAACAGTCCTAAAATTTTCTCAGAGAGCCAACAGTCTCTGGTTGTTTGTAATCAAGAACTGCTTGAACTTTGTCAGGCAATGGCTTAATGCCATCAGGAGTGATAAGGTGGCCAAGGAAAATGAGTTCAGTCACACCAAATACACATTTAGAGATATTTAGTTTTAAACCATATGAGCTCAGTCTTTGGAATATAGTTCTTAAGTGAGAACGATGCTCCTCAGCATTTTCTGAGTAACACAAAATATCATCCAAGTAGACAAAACAAAAAGGAAGTCCTCTTAGTACTTCATGCATGAATCGCATAAAGGTTTGTGGTGCATTCACAAGGCCAAAACACAAATGGGTATATTCGTAAAGACCCCATGGAGTTGTTACAGCTGTCTTAGGAATATCACACTCAGCTATAGGGATTTGGTGGAATGTCTTAAAAATGTCTATTTTGGAAAATATCTTCTTGCCATGTAGTGCATGAGCAAAGTCATTCAAATAAAGCATGGGGTAGCTGTCGAACTCAGTAACAGAATTCAGCTGCCTGTAATCCCCAAAAGGTCTAACTGTAGAGTCAGATTTGGGCACAACATGAAGAGGAGAACTCCAGGGACTTTTGGAAGGTCTAATAATGCCTTGAGCAAGAAGAAATTCAAATTCTACCTTCACTGCATCATACAGTTTAGGGTGTAGCCTTCTAGGCCTGGCAGTGACTGGTGGGCCAGTAGTAATAATATGGTGGACTGTGCCATGTGATGCTGATTTGGAAATTAAAGAAGGGTTGCTGAGGTCTGGATATTCCGATAAGATGTTTTTAAAACTAATGTTTGCATCTACAGTGAGGATTGAGGGCTGTACAATATTTGAAAAAACACAAGAAGTGAAGAGAGAAGTTTCCACATCCACCAACCTTTTTTTCTTAAGGTCGATTAAAAGGTTGAAGTGCTTTAGAAAATCAGCACCAATTATAGGAGATGATACATCAGCAATTATGAAAGTCCAGATAAAAGGTCGCCTCAGACCCAGGTTCAGTTCTTTACGGACCATACCATAGGCTGGAATTTTGGTATTATTACCAGCAAATAAGGAGAAGTAGACTGAGGTGATTTATTCATAGTTGGAGAAGGTGGGGTGACACAGATTTCACTTCCAGAGTCTATGAGGAATTTCTGGCCAGACTTGCGGTCCAATAAAAATAACCGGCTGGTATGTTTCGAGGGCTCTGCCATTCCAGCTATGACAGAGCTTACTCGTTTTTTTTGCACAAATGCACAAGGTGAAACACACTTGCGGGCCTGCTCTTTATAACGGCGATGATAGTAGCAGATGCCACTTCCTCTATTGACACTCCTAAAGCGTGAATGTGATCTCCGGCGGTCAGAACTATATCGTTGGTGGCGAGAGGAATTGCGCTCTCTTGTCAGTTCAGCAACTTGTAGAGACAGCTCTTGGATCTGTCTGGCGAGAGAGTCCATGGTTGGCTGAGCACTGCATGAAGATGACTGGGATGGTGGAGGAACAGTTGTGGCAGCACAGATAGTCGAGGACGCACCAACAACCTCAGAAACCTTATCGGCGATGATAGCCAGTTTATCCAAAGGCTCCGAGGATGCAGACAAAACAGTCTGGATATGTGGTGGCATTCTTTGAAGCCACAAACTTTGCAGAAAGTCATCCTGGAGTTGGCCATTAGACAGCTCTTTCATTTTTCGCAACAGGTGGCTGGGCTTCTCATCTCCTAGCTGAAGGTCAGTAAGCAGTTTCTTAATTTTTTGAGTCTCCGAGTCGCTAAATTGGGTGATGAGCCGCTGCGAGAGAGCGTGATATTTGTCACTGTTCGGAGGGCTTAACACAATGTCCGACACGTAGGAGAGAGTTTCAGCATCCAGGTTCGCAACCAAAGTAGAATACTTAGTATCATCACTGGAGATACCACTGAATGTGAATGCATGGTCGCATTGCGCAATCCATAGACGAACGTTGGATTTCCAAAACGGCGGCAGCCGCAACGCAATACGAGCGACTTCAACGGTTTCACTAGTCATATTGTTGAATAAGCACAAAGCGAAACGAATCTCCGAGCAGATGCTTTAAGTGGCCTTGAGGAGAAGGAGAAAAAAAATCTTTCGCTACGTACTGATCATCCGTAGTAGAAGAATTTGTATTGCATTCGCAGTAGAACAGAATAACTTACGTGTTTTTAAGTCCAAAAAGGGTCACCACTGCCGCGTTGGGTGGTTAGGCATTCTTCACTACAACACGGTTGAATTAAATAACAATAACATTTATTAACTTTAAAGATTAAATGAGCAATTAAGAGGTAAGCTTTCAAGAACTACAACACATGGAACCAGGCACGCTACAATAATAACAGATCAATTCAGTTCAGTTTTGGAGTCGTTATGTTGAGTTGTAAGGTCGCTGCAATAGTAATGCTTTGAGCTGTGATATATTTAAAAAATTAATATCCATTTTGCAGGATATTCAATTATTTTGACGATTTTCATGATGATTAAAAAATGCTGATCTTTTCACTTAATTTCTCTGTAAGACTTGCATAAAAAATATTCTATGTGAGTAAAAAATTCCATAAGAATATGCCTGTAAGGAACAATTTTTGACCTTTTCATTTTTTTTTTCCCAATGGAAAAGTTGGAAGTGGCACGCAGGATTTTTTTTATCGGATGGTGGCACTCTCCGTCAAAAGGCTGGCCACACCTCGCTTAGAGACTATCTACAACAGGGGCTGCCAACCCACGGCAACGTGTGCCACTTGGATTTGTTACAGTAGCACGTGAAGACTTACTGAAAAATTAAGCAATTTTCGGAAAGATAATAAAAACCATTTTTAACAATTTTATTGAAGTGGAGTTGTCTCATGCAAAAAACCCTCAAAATTTAGATTAAAATATGTTGGTAATAAACGTTTTCTGCTATGAACATAAAATAGATGTTGGGTGAGGTCGATAGCTCTGATTTTAACCACAAATGGTGTGGTTATTCTAGAAATGTCTAGAACGGATTATGAGCAGACTTTGAGTTATGTATAACTTGACTGCTCAAGCAAAAGGCGTGGACTGTATACTTTAAAAATGTTTGTTTATTGAGGACGGTAGGTACGTCCGCTCCGAGGATGCATTACAAGCATACTGACGAAATGTAAACAAGGAGGACTACTAGCGCCCTCTGCACATGCGGGTCGTAACAGAGTCCCCGCCATTGAAATGACATTTCAATACAAATACATAATGCAATTCACGACACTTACATACAATACACAATATTTACAAAGCAAAAAGGCATGCATAATATTGAATGCAAATACACAATATTTACAGTACTTATGAAAAATGAAAAAAAATACACAATATTTACAGTACTTAAATGAAAAATACACAATACATTTTGTGATACTTAAATACGATTGAAGTTAATTTATACACATACAATAATTACTAATAACAAAATTCATACAGGTAATATACAAAGATTTCTGATTGTCCCTTTTAATATTTTTCCGTTTGGCATACGCAGGTTCACAACTCGAACCTTACCATCGGTGCCAGGAAAAATTTCAGTTATTCTTCCGGTACTCCATTTCGTACTAGGAAGATTTTCATCTTTGATTAAAACTAAGGTTCCTACAGAAACATTATTTTTTGTTAAATTTCCACTTGTGACATTCTTTTAAATTATTCAAATAATCGCGTTTCCAAAGCTTATATATATGTTGGGTAATTTTTTTTACTCTTTCCCATCTCGACAACTGATTCTCGTTTATATTAGTTATTTGCGCTTCAACTATGGATGTTAGGGGTCTACCTACTAAGAAGTGTCCAGGGGTCAGTGTTTCGAAATCATCGAAATTTGACGTCAAAGGAGTGAGTGGTCGGGAATTTAGCACAGCCTCAATTTCACAAAGTATTGTGATGAACTCTTCGAGAGTTAAATGTGCGTTCCCCACGACTCTTTTTAAGTGGAATTTAAATGCCTTTACTCCTGCTTCCCATAGCCCTCCATGGTTTGGGGACCTGGGTGGGATAAAGTTCCACTCTATCGATTCATTTGTCAAAAATTCTGCTAATGTGTGATCAGGTAACTTAATCATTTTGAACAATTTTTTAATTTCGGCATTTGCGCCAACAAATGTTTTAGCGTTGTCGGTGGTGATTTTTGCAGGATCAAATATTTTTTATGATAATGGCTCAATATAATATCAGTTAAAACGTTTCTACTAGGTAAAATTATGGGAAATTTAGCCTTCTCATTTAAATTTGAATTGGCAAGTCTGCCTCCTACTCTAATGATGTTGCTCTCATCAAGAAAAACATTAAGTGGAGTCAATTTGCTTTTCATAGGAATAGGCTCACCTGCCAACAATTTGCGCATTTCTTCATAGAACTCCCTTTCATGCAATGAGTGGATCAGCCAGTTCTCAGCATGACTTACCTCCTGTGAAGTAAGGGGTCCCTTTATCTTTGTAATTCTGGTTCTGCAGTTGTGTATGAATCTGTAAAGAAAACTTACAACACGAATTAATTTTACATAGTTGTTTGAAATATCAATAATGTTTTCAAGGAAATTGTTTTTAGTCACTGTCAATGGCAAGGAAATGTCCTCTTTTTTGGATTTGAGTTCTTTCTCATTTCCGTTAAATACACTCTTTCTGGGATCGCTTCATCTAGTCCTTTGGTCTGGAAGTCAATTTGACGTAGAAACGAGGATTCATTCCACCACTTGGAGTTGGTTGTAGAGCGTCTACGCTGATTCCTCTCGTAAGTAGATCTGCTGGGTTGTCCTTGCCGGAGCAGTGGAACCACGAGTTAGGATCGGTGAGGGGATTGGATTTCGCGAACCCTGTTCGCAACAAAGGGTTTCCATCTATGGCTTGGACCTTTGATCCAATGTAAGGTGACCTGAGAGTCCGTCCAGAAAAGGCTCTGGTTGAACACTTCTGATCTAGGGTTTTCTTGACTTCCTTCGCTAAGCGTGCAGCAAGCAGAGCGCCCATCAGTTCCAATCTAGGGAGGGATAATCTTTTCAGAGGTGCAACACGGCTCTTGGATGTTACAAGATCAACGCTGACTCTGTCCTTGTGCTTGACTCTCAAGAAGGCGGCTGCTCCATATGCTTTTTGACTGGCATCGGAAAAGGTATGGATTTGGACTTCACTTGAATCTCCACTGGAATCGAGGATCTTTCGCGGAATCTTTAACTCTGATAAAAATGGAAGTTCTAACCACCATTGTGACCATACTGCATGAATATCTGGCGGTAGCTCGTCATCCCAGGATAACTTCCGTAGCCAAAGTTCTTGTAATAGGCATTTGAGCCTAATTGTGTAGGGTGACAAGAACAGAACTGGATCGTATATTTTCCCAGCTGATTGAAGCACAATTCTTTTTGTGATGGGTTTTGACGTGTCCAATTGCAGAAGTCCTTTAACATCAATTGTTAAATAGTCGTGGACAACATCCCATGGTATCCCTAAAACCTTTGACGAAGGGATTTTGGAACTGTCGTCCGGGTGACGAGGATGTGTCTCAAGGCCTTCCTTTTCCCAAGTTCTCATCAATGTTTGATCATTTGAATTCCATTTGCGTAATTTCATGCTGGCATTCTTCATGATTGTTTCAGCATCCTTTGATACTTTTAAGGCTTGGGAGATGTCATCAGCACCACTGATTACGTCATCAACATAGAGACAAGTGTCAAGCATTTCAGTTGCTGCTGGATATTGCTCACGGTAATTCTCGATGTGATGCTTAATTGTTGCGGAGAGCAAGAAGGGGCTTACGTTGACTCCAAACATCACACGCTTAAATCTATACACTTGAAACTTGTAGGGATCTATTTGATTTGATTTAATGTCTGGAACAAAAATCTAACTGCATCTCTGTCCTCGTCACGTAATGAGATTTGCAAGAATGCACGTTCTATATCTGCGGTGATAGCAAAAGAAATTATCAGGTGGAATATGTTTGGGTTTAAATTCTCACCTGACCATATACAGTCATTAAGAGATGGTTGTCCCTCTTCATGGGAACTTGCATCGAAAACAATGCGCATTTTTGTAGTTAGGCTTTCTTGGCGAAAGACCGCTTGGTGCGGTAAATAGAATACTGCTCTATCAGTTGGTTTTTCAGTTTCTAGAACCCATTCAATTATTCCTTGAGATTCATATTCTTTCAAAATTTCGGAATATTGTATGTACAGAGTTGGATCACGAATGAATCTTCTTGTTAAGAATTTTACACGTTTTTCTGCTACGGAAAAATTGTCATTTAACTCTTGTGTATGGCCCTTCCAAAGAAACCCAACTTCATAACGACCACTATTGAAACGTACTGAAGATTTAAAATGTTGCATGGCTTGGTCGTCTGGGTTACAACTAGACTCTGCTTTAATTCCTATTGCTTCTAAATCCCAAAATTTTGTTAAATTTCTATCAACCTGATCTTGGATGAAATTGCAAAAATAATAGTTCGATGGTTCGTTTTGAATGGAACCTGTTACAATGTAACCAAATACGGAGTCCTGCAATATTATTGAATTGTCATGTAATTTTATTTGTTTACTTTTTAATAATTCATAAAATATTTCACCTCCCAGGAGAATATCAATTCGTTTGGGAATATTAAATTCCGCATCTGCATATGTTATATTTGGAGGCAATTTTATTTTTGTTAAATCAATGGTTGTGTAGGAACGCAACCAGTAATTTTAGGGACTATGAGAAAGTTAAGTTTTCTTTTAAATGAACTTCCGTTCGAAATTTCAGCGGAAATTCCTTTCCTCACTGAAATGCAAGCTCCATTCAAGCCTACAATAGTTGAATTCATAGAGTATTTTTCCAACCCGAGGAAATTTGACGCTTCCAAGCTACAAAGGCATTTCTGGCTCCCTGAATCGAGGATCGCGTTCATTACAAGCCAACCCCCTGTCGCACTCTGAACTTTGACCTTCGCGGTCGAAAGCAAAATGGATTTCTCCCCACTCTCATTGTAAAGACACGTCGCGGTTTGAGGATTTATTACAGTAGTGGCTGGACTCGGGTCATAAATGACCCCTGATAAACTCTGTGGAGAGGGGAGTTTTCTGTTTATCGCTCGGGGGACACTTGTTTTGCAAAGAAGAGAATTGGGGTTCGCATTACAAACCCTACATTTCCTGTTCAGTTTTAAACAGTTCTTAATAAGGTGATGGCCTAGACAATTAAAGCATAGGTTTAAGGATCTCACTTTGTTGCTTCTTTCTTGAACAGACATCTCGTGAAACATTTTACACTTAAAAATTGGGTGTGTCTCTGAAGGACATAACGGACAGGGTTTTTCATTGCTTTTCACGACAAATGATCTGAATTTTGAAGAATATTCGTTCTTGTTTTTCAACGAAGAATTTCTTTGTACGTTTTCTAAGGCTTGGCTCCTTTTTATTAAAAAGTCTAAAAAATTATTCCACTTAGGCAAATCATTAGAATGTAATTCCATTTCATATTGTTTACGCAATTCATCATCTAGACGTTGAGTTATAACAAAAATTAACATTGATTCACACAAAGCGTTAGGTTCTAATTCTAGTTGTTTTAAGGCTCTAAGATGACTCTGAATTGAATCTATTAAACTTCTGAGATGAAAAGCAGATTCAAATTTTATTTTGTTAGAATTTAAAAGTTCAGCAATATGACTATTTACAATTAATCTTTTATTTTCGTATCTACCTTCTAAAGCTTCAAATAAAGATGAGTAAGAATCGTTTACTGTTTGCAATTGTTTTGCATGGCCTTTCAGGGCAGATTGTAAATAATATAGTTTTTGCGAGTCTGATAAACAAGTGTTATCATGAATTAATGATACAAATTGGGATTTAAATTGCAACCAATCAATATATTGTCCCGAAAATTCCGGTAAATTAATGGATGGCAGTTTCACATTGTAATTAGCAAAATCATTTTTCACAGATAATTCAGAGGTATTCACATTAGAAGATTCAAGTAAGGTATTGAGACTCACCTCTAAATTATCTGCGTCCACTTCCATCGTGTCCAAACTGGCCTCGAAATCTATGAGCTCTTCATCCGAAAGAACTCTGTAGCTTTCGGTCCGAAGTTTGTCTATTTTTGCTTTCACTTCAGAAAGCGATGCGAGTTTAGTTCTTATTTCAACTTGATTCAATGGTGAATCCACATTTTCCAAGGAGTTTCTACTGCGTGTGATCTGACCGAGCAGATGTGCTTTCCTTCTGTTAAACACGGTGAGTTCTGATAGTTCTTTTGGAGCCATTTTGATTTTTGGCTCGGGCTCGACACCGACCACAAAACTGGGTGAGGTCGATAGCTCTGATTTTAACCACAAATTGTGTGGTTATTCTAGAAATGTCTAGAACGGATTATGAGCAGACTTTGAGTTATGTATAACTTGACTGCTCAAGCAAAAGGCGTGGACTGTATACTTTAAAAATGTGTTGTTTATTGAGGACGGTAGGTACGTCCGCTCCGAGGATGCATTACAAGCATACTGACGAAATGTAAACAAGGAGGATTACTAGCGCCCTCTGCACATGCGGGTCGTAACAGATTTCACACAGAACTAGCTGTTGTGCAGCTTTAACAAAATAATTTTGTAGGCATCTGTAAGAGCTAATCCTAATATAATTGACATTGTTAAAAAAAAGTAGTAATTCAAAAAGTACTCTAGTAATTGAGAATTTAATAAATATTTAGAATTAAATTATTCAAGAGTTACACTTTTTTTTTTTATACTTAACCTAATCCATTGAACTTGTTAAAAGTTTATTACAATGAAAAACCCAGGTTTGTACTTTCGTCTTATTTACCATATTATTTTTAAATTTCGACTACATAACCTTGCATTAAAAAATGCGCTATTTGAGTAAAAATCCCATAATATGTAAGCTTATAAGTAAAATTTTTTCACTTTTCCACATTTGTTGGTAGTGGCACGCTTAGTCATTTTTTATTAAATAGTGGCACTCTTCCCAAAAGAGTTGACCACCACTGATCTACAATAAAGATCAGTTCCGTCTTGTACACGAAAATCTAAAAAAAGAATCTTTTGTGTTTAAATATATACTAAGGTGACAGCTTGCGATCGGATGTTGGAACCAAGTTTCCTGATCCAAAAAGATGAAAGATTTTGCTCATGAACGATGCTATGAACTTCATGAATCTCGGAACGCATTCTGTGTGAAAGTTAAAATAGGAAAAGAATAAAAATATTCTTTATGAGTATCATTTTAAGATATCATAGACAAAAACTTGTGTTTCTCTTGAAGAAAATCAGACATATTGATGGCCCAATAATTCAAAATAACGTCTCAAAAAAGGAAAGAAGAGAAAACAAGTGTTACAGACAACCTCAGCAAGTTTTTCATAAATTTATTACATGCAATGCGTTGTTTTTAGGATGATAGTTAGTATCCTTTGTCATTGTGAATTTATTTGTAGTACAAAATGCAACGAAAGATCATAACACACTTTCTGTAAGGACTACTTGTTTTTCTGCCACGCTACCATATATTTACATTCATGTTTGACCAGCACATGAATTTAATTTTCACATTTAAAAAATATATATTATCTTTAAACTTCAATAACGAATCGTTAATATTTTGAGACTGAATTTAAAAATATTTCAAATTTATATATATATTACAAAAGGATATTAAAATAATACATTTAATATTTATAAGTTTATAGGTAAATGACATTTAAAGGTAAAATTTCACGTATAGAAAATTTAAACTGAAAAAGAGAAGTAGTACATTCATTTATAACCACTACAACACAATAGATACTGACCTAGCTCCTGCAAAAGTTGTCGTCTTCATCGATTCTCAAGCTGCAATTTTAGCCTTAAGCAGTAACACACCAACTGACTGCCTTAACACAATTCAGTGCCGAACTAAAATTGTGGAGTTCATTTCGTATGGCTAGATTGTGACTTAACAGTGAGTTCCAAGTGATGTTGGGATCTCCAGCAATGAGATAGCTGATTAAAAAGCTTAGCAGGGAGCCGAGCCGTCTCAACCGGAAATCCCCTTGACCCTCCAAAGAGCATTATATCCACACAAATTGACAAATATACTGCCTTGACTAAAAAAAAACCAGCCTTGGAAAGCCATGGTAAACCCTCGCAAGTGTGGGTCCTATCCTGAGACACCTGGAGAGAGCCGAGGCTCTTACCAGCTTTAACCACCGGACATGACTTTTTCGGGAGTGCACGTCCACTGGATTGGCCTAGCTGCTGACGAGGCCTGCTCGTTCTGTGGCCATGTCAGGATGGATGGCGACCACCTGCTCCAATGCACTGGACTCGATGAATACCCGACTGACGACGTTGACAGTTGATACTGGGAGGCTCTGCGGCAAATGGTTAAGAAGCCAAGCATGGACATTGGATATAAACAATTAAATAAATAATAATTTATAGCCTATTTTTTGCGTTCACACTAACCGTGATGTCAAGTCTGCACGGTACACTTTTGAAACAGAACATTGCTTTATAGTTAAATCTTTGCAAAGAGAAAGCGCGCCTTCGGAATCTAGAAATTTGTGGTGTACTTTTCGTTAGAAATGAGAGCAGATTATGATATGTGTAAAACTCGATTCAAGTTCCACACAATTTCTAGTATTTCTCCACATTGGTTGATCTAGCTTGATGGTTTTTGGTCATCCTCTGACTTTTTTTCGGGTAAAAGTTATATCGGGTAAGTCTTATTTTCAAACTTTTATGATAAACATGTGTCAAAGCTTTCAGACGAAGTGTCAGGAACAATGATATACGGCGGTTGCAAGAATATTACAAGGGAATGAGTAATAGCAGCTCTCTTTCTCATTTCAATTTTTTGAAGGTTTATCAGCTTACAGAATTTTGTCGCGAAAAATTCTTTTCCATGAACTTTGTGTGAAGGGATACTTAAATTCACACATAAATATTAGTAAACGTAAGTTTTGGGAAAATTTTTCAACAGCCAAATATTTTTAAAAATCAACGATTGTGTCAATATTAAATATATCACTCACAGTGGGATTTGAATGCATGCTAATTTCAAAAAGCTGTTGTTCAGGTGTAGTGTCAATATCAGCAATAATGGGATAAAAGAGCAAATTGAATTAATGCTCATATGAAGTCCTTGCCAATAATTTGACTCCACAAAAGCGATCTCGCGAAACAAACGTTTCGAAATTTGCATTGATTTTCAGTTAGCAGTTAGAAATCAAATTATAATTTGGATATTTTTGAATACATAGTTTACTTATACGGTGATGGCTAAAATTGTGGACACATGGAAAATTTTTTCAAGTTGATGTTTATAGAAAATGTTACGTTTCACAAAATGCAAAGCAGTTTATATTATTTTAAACAGAACTTAATACTGAATTGAATCCAAAAAAAAAATCAAATATTCGCAATACAAAAAAATATTAACCTGCAATAACTATCAATATAAACAGGTCGTTCGCACTTTATGGAAACGATTTTAATGGTTAATTTTTTTATTCATAAATGCCGTATTTTTTGTACCAATTAGCCTCTATATGAAGCCATATTTCTTCACAATAGCTCTAGGTGGAATTATCAATGAAAAAAACAACAACTTTTTCTTAGTGCTGTCATGCCAATTTCACTCCATTTCTCTTGAACCGTTTTCCAAAGCCCATTCAGTGTTTTTGCATGCCGTTTTCCTAAGGCTCATTTCAATAAACGAAAGTCCTTTGGAGAAGCGTCAGGTGATTTCACTGGTATTTCATTTAATGAGATACACCTTATTTCTGTTTCTGATGCTTTCTTTGTTAAATAGCAGGAATCGACTTAGGCGTGTGAGTAGAAGCTTTGTCCATATAAAGTTCAACTTTATCAATGTCCTTTCCATCTAAGGCTTGAACTTCTTCTTTAAGAATTGGTTCTTAATTATTTTGTTTAAAATAGAGTGTGAACTAATTTTGGCTTTATATTTGATAATTTTTAATTTGCCGTTGTTAGAAAATCCTGCAACTATTATCATAAATCTCTTTGGGAACTTCACTGTAGATTGACATTTCGTAAAGTCATTCCCCCTTCAGTTGAGCAATAGAAATTCGATCTTCTTTTACTACAGTCTCTTAAATATACCCATATCGCATCGAGTGTTACCCCAAATTTCTCTTTTTCAGCAGCTAGGTGTTTTTTACATAATTTTCTACAATTTCCTTTTCTTTCAGTAATAACTCAGTTTCTTTTTTAACAAGGAGACGAACTTTAGGTTTAAACACCTTCTTTAACTTTAAATCATTAAGAATGATTTTAATTACAATTCCAGAAGACATTCCGTATTTCGATCAGAGACTTCACTTCCTTGATAGTTGCCTGATTTTGAACAGTCTTAGGAGGAAGTTTCGTGGTCATGTTTTCAGTTATACTTTTTGCCGGATGTTATTTTTTTCTTTTCAAATTAAGTATATTATAAGTAATTTTTTTTAATGCTATAATCGAGATTTTTACACCCCTTTTTTATTTGTTGATTTGCATATATCTTGGAAAGCGCAGTCACGTAACTCTCGGGTCATCTATCAATTTTAGTAGCATTTTCAAAATATTTTCTCTTACATTCCAATTAAAAGAAAACATTAGCAGAGGAGTATTCTGAAGTTGCCAAAGTTTTATGTCAAAATGCAGACGAGAAAAAAAAATTACAAAATCTTTTCCATAAAGTGTGAACGACTTTGTGTATTAGCTACTGGTGATAGCAGTGGGTTATCAGTACTTAATAGGTATCATTATTTATTTTTTATTACAACCTCACAGGGATGTTTCTTTGAGTTGATGCTAGCTTTTGCTCTTCCTTCGTTATTACAAGATGCCATAAAACAATTATAGCCCAAATTAGTTTACGTTTATTTGAGGGGCACCTCATTCGGTAAGAGTTTTAAAACGGTGCCACAATTAACATGAAGACTGTTTCCTGGCCAGAGCAACAATAATATTTAGTCAAGAAGTAATGGCAACAAATAAAAGAGTAGATTGGACACCCCAAGAGAGGAATGTTAGATTAGAGATGGCCAGATAGACAAGACAAAGGACCAAAAATTGGTCTTTCCTACGCTGAAATTGCAAGACACGTGGGGGGCTGGTTCAGTGACTTCGTCTGGAGTCCGGATGTTTAGTTTACGATATCAGGAGACAAATTCAATAAGAAACATAGCAGGAAAATACGGAAAAAAAAGGCACACTACATTTGTTGATGACAGAAAAATAGAAAGATTGTCTGAAAGAAGAATGTCACCAACTGCCATCAAAAGTGGTCTGAATGATGCTGGTGTTTCTGTCAGTTCAAGAATAATCAGGAGAAGGTTAACAGATGTTAGACTAAAAGGTAGAATTCCATGAAAAAAAAGCCTTATATCTATATTTACAGTAACGCAAGAAGACTTCAGTAGGCAAAGGAGTGCATTAATTCAACAGATGATTACAAGATACATGGTGCGATGAAACTATGATATTGTTACGCAGATCGTGGTTTGAGGATTATATGCTAACTGTCTCAAAGAGCAGGACCATTCCTCAGGAGCAATGAAATTTTAGTGTCGAAAAATAATCCTTAGAAATGCAGGATACAACACAGTAACATTTACAAAAAGTAAATTCCACCTTCACACCTACAGCGCTCACACACGGCTATCAGTGTTTGAGATACAAGTATGTTAGTAATTATTCACAAGCACTGAATTGTCCTAATAGTTGGGCGAGTCTTCAATAGTAAAAGTAATTCGGCTAACGCAGTTTCGGCTAGCGACTCCCTATTTATAGTCTGCTCGCACTTTTTAGGAAAAATTCCGCTTACATCAAAGATCATGGTATTCTCCAGGAATTTCCAAAAATCAGTCTTATGGTTTCAAACTCGCCAGAAATGATGCCAAGTTGGCTCTATAGCCAACCAAGTTTCCATTAAATCACCATTATAATAAAAGGAACGACGTTGCTTGTAAAATTTAGGCTTAAAATAAATACAGCAGAGAGAAATATTAGAGACAACGAAGGAAGAACTTAAAAGTATCGTCAGCTCAATTAAAGATCGATGTGAAGCTGTAATAAAAAATAAATGCTGATACCTACGAAGTACTGAAAACCCACTACTATCACCAGTATGTAATGTATATGGATAATTATTGAAGATTAACATTTTTTTTTGCATTGCAAATATTTGGTTTTTTGTATTGAATTCAGTATCAAATTCTCTATGAAATTATGTATTCGACTTTGCATTTTCTGAAATGTAACCTTGCAGGTCGTCATAGTCCCCTGGGTGTCGATATAGATAACCCTGAGAATCACTGTTCTAGATGAATCCACCATTTCATTAATCGTCTGTTATTTATTATTTTATGTGTAGTAGTTATCCCGAAATCTTTATATATATAAATCTTCTGTGCGTGTGTTATGTGACTAAATTCCTCCTAAACGGGTGGACCGATTTTGATGAAATTTTTTGTCTGTTCCAGTGGATTCGAGAATGGTTTAGATTCAAAATTTGGTCCTATATCGCAATTAGTTAAAAATATATTAATTACACGTGCATTGATCAACAATTGACCTAATCTACAAATCTATTTGTGTAGCTAATTGATTACACACATTATTAAACTTTTTTTTGTTTAAAATTATTTTTTATCGGAAATCTATACTAATAAGAGAAACAGTTTTTGTGTGTGTTTCACATCTAAACAACTCAGAAGTATAAAACTTGGCAAATAATTACTATATATTTCCTAATGATGTGCTCTACGAAGAGTTTTTTTCGATATTCGTTTTAGATTTTTTTTAAGATTAAATTTTTAAGTGATTTTCTCATTTTTTTTCAACAAATGGATTTTAATTTGTTAATTTGCCAACAGTCATTTTTGTTTTGCTTACATTTTATTTGATTATTTCAAAACATTTCTGGATGTTTATTTGATTGTGTCGTTTCTTTTTCAGCTTAAAAAAATCAATGTAATTTGGTTTAACGTTGCTTATATTTTATTTCATTATTTCAAACTATTTCTGAATATTATCGATTGATCTAATTGTGATAACCATATATGTAATGAAGTTAGATATTGTAATAACTTTTTAATACGAATTTTCATCCAAACGGTTCAGATTGTTAAAGCTTATTCATAAAGATTTGGCATTTTTGAATTTAAGATGTGTGTATAGGGAACGTCTGTCAGGTTTGCTAGTATGTATATATATATATATATATATATATATATATATATATATATATATATATATATATATATATATATATATAATTCTTCTGTGCATGTGTGTGTGACTGAACTCTTCCTGAACGGCTGGACCGATTTTGATGGCATTTTTTTTTTTTTTTTTTTGTAGATTCAAGTGGATTCGAGAATGGTTTGGATCCACAATTCGGTCCAATATCGCAATTAGTTAAAATGATATTAATTAAAAACTTTAAAACGCATAATTGTTTTACCCCTATGTGCTGTTTATTCCGCTAATGCGTGGCAAGAAAAAAAAATTAGAGGGGAGAACTTTTTTTTCCGATAGTTTCGCCGTTTTTAAAATAGCAATCTAATTTTTCTATCAAAATAAGACAAAAAATAATTACAGAATCGGAAAGATTATTCATTTCGCTACGATACGGCATATATCCTTATATATATAATTCTTCTGTGCGTGTGTATGCGACTGAACTCCTCCTAAACGGCTGCACCGATTTGGATGGTATTTTTTGTGTGGGTTCAAATGGATTCGCGACAATGCTTTAAATTCACAACTCCGTCCAATATCGCAATTAGTTAAAAAGGCGCTAAAAATATGTAAGGGCACGCGATTGTTCATAAAAAATCATGGGTAATATTCTTGAGGCAACTGTTTTCAGCGGCAAATTCCAAGGTAAAGTTGTACTTCTATCACAGATCCCAATGATTCTTTCAGACTCACATACCCATTCAAATGTTTGCAATTTCTAATTTGCTTGGCATTTGCTATGACCAGTAGCGCACACAAGGGGGGGGGGTCCAACCCCCCCAAAGCCCTTTATTTTTTTCCGATTGATTATAATTCTAAGTATATAGTACGTAAAATTTAATTAATTACTTGTTATTTATGATTAATTTTATTAATTAATGCTAACTATTTATTCAAAAATTAGTTTTTTACTGTGTTTTGTTCCCCCAAATCGACAAAATCAAAAGGAGCATGGTACAAGAATGCTGAACTTTCGACCCAGGACCCCTCCCCCCCTTGACAAATTCATGTGTGCTCTACTGGCTATGACCATTATAAGTCACAAGGTCAAACAATGATATTTTGCGGCTTAGATTTAGAAAACCCTTGCCTTTTTGCATGGCCAATTATATGATGCATGTCCAAGGTTTGGCAAACCATCGCATTTGATTGTTTATACCCCTCAAGGATTAACCAAAAACATTGTACATTCAATGGCATTACGATAAATTTATTTTTTGTGCATTAAAAAATATACCTGCTATGAAAATAGCTCGAGTTTTATTTTGTTTACCCTTTAATCAAAACAAGTTTAAGTTTCCATTCAGAATAGCTTCTATATTCAACTTAGTACATAGTACACTAATGTCTATTAATTAAGGATAATTCCGAATCACACAGAAATTGAACTCTAAAATAAAAATTTCACCTGTAGAATTATCACACACATCTTGAAAAAAAGAATATACTAAATTATACTGAAACCACCGAGATGGCGCTGATAGTATGTCACAATGACGAGAGTGTAAGAGAAGGGTATATAAGGAATGGTGGCAAAGAAGTAAAATTGTTCACAAGCGCTTTAAAAGCCTTTCAGTGTTATAACCGTATAGTTATGTCACAAAGGAAACATTTGGATGATTTTTTACGGGGTAGAATTATTGGACGACTGGAATGTGGACGTATTCAGCTGGAAGTATCCGAAACTTTCAATCGCAATCTCCGGGCTTTGGCAACGTTTAAGATGATGGTAATGTGATTAGATGTTACAGCACAGGTCGTCCCCGAATTAAACGCCGAATGAGGACCGGAATTTGGCAGTTACTGACAAAGGAAACAAACTTTAGCACAGCATCAAACCTTTTTTTCAGCTCTCTTCAGCTACCGATACGACAGTTTCAAGGCACACCGTGCACAGACGCACGCAATCGACATTGGTCTATATGCTCGTAGGCCTGTCAGATGAGCTCCACTTACCGCAACTCACTATCGCCTGCGATTAACCTAGAGTAGAGAGCATGCATTGTGGACACCACAAGAGTGGTCTTATGTGATGTTTTTTTTTCGACGAGTCCTGGTTTAGCTTGCAGTCTGATTCTCGCCGGACTTTCATACGGTGAGTGTCAGGTACCTATATATATATATAAGTGGTCAAGGTAACGGAATCTTTTCCGGTGTCACAAGAGTTTGACCCCAGTTCTACTGAACACCCGCCATGTAGGGAAACCATGCACTTTAAATATGTCGAGAGCTCAAATGTCTTCCTGTTGGTGTGGTATGGTATTTGGTAGAGAGGGAGTGCCAGCTTTCTCGTCACTTGACCATAGTTAAAAATTAAGACGTCCGTCGCCAAAAGCCCTCGAGTAGCTGAACAGTGCGCCGTTAATATTCACTTACCCAAAAGAAACGGAAAAAGTCAAATAATTTTGCAGCAAAAACTTTAAGAGTTGTTTAACGACGTATGAAATACATATTTCCTTTTTGTTCAATATAAACTGGTGAGTGAGTATTTATTAACATCACTTTTAAGCTATTTCTTACAAACTTCGTCGTTTTGAGCCACGGTCAAGTGACTGGGACAACACCTGAGCGGACCTATCCCCTCACCACGTGGGGGGAGGGACTTGGAGCCACGATAAATTTATTGTGCATCAGCCCAGTGTTCAGGTCTTCAGCCGCACTGGGGCTCGAACTCATTACACGCCAATCACGAGTTTGTGACCATGACCACTAGGCTATAACATCAACATTTTGTGAACTATGGTGATCAGAAAAGAGGGACATTGCATGATGATTATTATGCGAATTCAGTTCGGTGAGTTTCCCCCCATTACTTTTTATCCTTTTCATTGTACTTCGTTTTCGAAATTTAACTTTGATTTATGTCATACTGTTCCATCTTTTTTTCCTTCTCCAGATGAAACGTCATCTTTCTTCATGTGGACAGGATTTAAAAAAAGTTGAATATTGTTCGCCATAGTGGAGCATTTTTAAAAATCGTTGCTAAGGTTTGAAATAGAATAAGATTTTTCCAACTTTCTGCAGTTTCAAAATTTTTTCGTTAACACACATTCAAAAACTTTTCTCCGCATTATTGAAACTTACTCGGTTCATAATGAGATGGAGAGTTTAAAAACACAATTTTTTAAGGAAGATCCGCTGAGATTTATAAATTCTACCGTGCTACCATCTAGTAGTGTGTATTTTGTAAAAACTCTAATTATAAAATAATACAACTTTTGATTCATAATGCATCGCTTACTGAATTGTTCAGATTATATCTTCAGATCTTTTTTAAAGAAATCATTTTCTTAAAGAAGTGGGTGTTTTGATTTGGTATTTTTATGAAGACAATTTCATAAGATTTTAAAATATTGAGATCGAAATTAACTTATTTCTATATTTGTCATAATCACTTATTAGTTTAAGTATTGTTCGAATATTAATTAATTGGAATGAAAGTATGCTTTTAAATTTTTTTAATTTTCCTTTAAAAAATTTATGAATTTTGATAGTTTTCATGAATTTTTTATCTGAGCTTAAACTTTTCTTTTAAATACATTTTAAGTAAATATAGAAAATAAAAATAATAGATATCAATTTGTTGAACTGATAATTTAAAAAAAAATATTTGTTTATTTTTTATCACAAAAAGTCTAAATATGCGCGCAAAAAATGTAAGACAAATAGGTCTGAATAAAGATTGAGAGACAACCAATTACTCCAGAAAGTAGAAATGAAATGATTCCCTTATAAGTCAATAGATGGCAGCAGTGTCTTAAAAATTTCAATGAGCAATGGCTATCGGTGAATTTTTACATATTTCCTCTACTGGGGGTTTGAGAGAATATTTCTAGATCTTTTGAAATTTGGATCAGGTATATATTTTTCAATATCCAATATCGAGAGATTACTAGAATTATCAATATTTTGAAAGAAGTTTGTTGCAATATTTTTAATGAACTGTCTAATTGACAGCAAATTAGATTAACTGTCTAATTGACTTGTCTAATTTTACTTGCGGTCCTGAGGTCAATTTCAAAGTATTTAAAAACCGTTGAAAAACAGCTTCAATAACAGTACCACTGTTAGCAGTCGAAGCATTCTAATTTGTGTTCATTTCGAGCTTGAGTTCATCATTCATAAAAGCTATGAGCGGCTCAGCGTTTGGCAAACGGAAGTTAAAGTTAAAATCACCACTCAAAATCAGGGGAAGCGAGTGATAATTTTTTAAAAGAGCAGAACCACCTTCGTTATGTGGTAAAAGTACAAAATGCCGGAAATCTTTAATTTTTTTGTTTGATTCGAAGAAATGTATACGACCACCGAAATCACTGTTTGTCCATTTTCAAATAAGCATTCTGCCGCACTTATGTCCCTCAAAATATCATGACTAATGGATTTAGAGTCAAGCGCTCGAGTGCTTGATGGCTACTAGAGTTGGACCTCCAAGCGAAGGTAGAGAAACAGCACAGCCACGCACTCTCATTGGTCAAATCAAGTAGCGCACGCTTACGTCACATTCTGTTACAC
>BMAU01005135.1:2500-47338 GCA_019973935.1 Trichonephila clavipes | reverse complement strand
CATCCTCTTGTCCCTGACGAATATGCAATTGTCAAAAAGCACCTGAGGTTCCTCTTGCATCAATAAATTAGCTCCTAAAAATTAATCGGAGAGATTTACCAACCAAATAGAGTATCGTATGAAATATTATTTCTTAGAAAAATCTATCGACCGTATTTTAATATCGCCATAAGCCTGAACACCTACCAGCAAGAATGAAGGAGGGGGGGAGGGAAGGACAGCAAATACAACTAGGAAAATCCCGCCCCCTAAAACTTTTGGTGGACAAAATCGACGCGATCTGGAAACTGGCGATATCGTTTACATATATATACTCTTATATGCATATAGATTTACAAAGTAAACAATTGCCCGTTCGTTAGATAAATGTATGAAAAGTCGGAGCAGTGTCAACTCGAAAACCTCGATAATGCCTTTTTCTTCTGTATCTCTCTCACCATACCTTGAACTACTTTTTTTTACCCTTAATACATCTCCTTTTCCCCCCTCCCTCCTGCAACTCCGGAACAAGAGCTTAGTTAAATAATCGATTCTTTTCAACGATAAAAGAGAGGGAGGGGGATATGGGGGAAAAGACCCTGACAAACCACTGACGCCTTTGTTTCAGAGATGGGCGATTTTTTCCTCCCCCGTCTTTGCCGAAGAAGCAATTTTTTGTCGCCGCTCCTGGTTGGAAATTCATTAAAAGGGATGGGAGTACTCATTTTTTTTCCTTCTCTCGTATGTAAAACACCGGGATTTAATGACTGGTCCTCCCTCCCCCCAATGGCAGGATTTTATTTCATTTTCCCCCATTTCAGACTTCTTTTCTCTTCCCTCCCTCTATATTCGTTTACAATCCCCTTGCGAAGTTTCTTTTTAGAGGCCGCCCCTCGCTTTTCAGTACTTTTTTCACGTCCTTTTGCTTCCATTTCAAACTTTGTGCAAAAACAGAACGAGTGCAAGAGAAAGATTTTTACTGAAAGAACTTTTCTTCCTTCTCGCGCACACACATGAGTGAGATTAATAATCACTTAATACTTTATAAAAGTTCGGGGTGCCTCATTTCACGAGAAGAGAGCCACCTTCGATTAATTTTTCACGCGCGATGAAAGCGGGGATCCGTATGTACTCAGCAAACAATCCACGTGACAGAAAAAGGGGCAAGGGGGAAAAAGTATCCTAAGAAGAGACAATTATTCCCGCAAAAATGGGAAAAGAAATATTTGATCCTTTTTATTCGCGCCGCAATCAACTGTACGGAAAGCAAAACTTGCTTTATAAAACAAAGTTTTTGTCACCTTTTATTCTCAAGTGCTCGAAGCGAGATGTCTGATGGGACGCACAGGTCTGAAAAATCTTAAGTAATTAAAAATTATAACCCCGCTTAAAATTCATTACTTTTTTTGTGTGTGAAATCGGTAATTTTTTCATTCCATTAATAATAAGATGACAACAGATTGGTTGGGAAAAGTTTAGTTTTCGTGAGGGAGAATTATACTGCTATTATAATCGCCTTTTAAATTTTGCTTCTTTAATCGCTATTATTAGCTTGCTTTCAGCTAATATTTTTGAATGGATTGGGCATGTAATAATTAACTTTGAATAATCGCTAAATGACTTAAATGAAAACACCAAAAGAATTGTAAGGACATACACTATTGTATTTTATTCGGGTATTAAGAAAGAGACTTCTTATATTCAATAATGCTATTTGGCGGCGAATTTTGCTTTCGAAACATGAACACCCTTTCAGTTCTAGATAAATTTTAGATTTTACAAATGATCTTGTTATTCAAACAAATTTATGTTCAAACATTTTGCTCTCTTTCAATGCTAAAATGTCATTTCAAATGATTTTGAGAATCAAAAGTTTGTTCTCTTTCGATTTTATAGATTTATTTTACAACTTAAGTATCTCAGTATTTCAAACTAAAAATAACTTAAGAAACATTATTTCCCTCTGAATAATAAAACTTTACCTTGCATTTGCAAAAAGTGACACTTATTTTTGTAAATATTCAGGTACCAATAAATAGTGCATGTCCAAATCCCGTCTCCTCTCCCTTCTGCGGGTTTAAAAGCATATTTTTTTCAAGTTGTATGTTTTTGTGAGCAGAAAAGGGATCTTAAGAAATCTTTTTATACTTTAGCACTTGTGTTATTTTAGATTTTAAAAGAAAATTTAATAATAATGAAATTGATAAAAGTTTTATCATTCAAATACTACAAGTTGAAAGAAAACAGAATTCGGAGAATTAATTTCTGAAGAAGGAAAACTGTGTGAAAGTATAACAGATAATATTGAACCCACAGTAAAAATTAAAAATATTCTGTTAAACGTATGTGGGTGGGGGGAGGATTCTTTACCAAATAATTTTATATCAATTACAAAAACTAGTTAATGCTCTTTTACCGATGTTTGAGTCCACATATTCGTGTAAAAAATTGTTTTTGTCTCAATGACCTTTATAAAATCATCTAACAGAAATAGAGCTGACAGGGAAATAACTGCGAAATGCATTAAACTAATGAGAGAGAGAGAATAAGAAAAATGAGCCTATTATTAAAAAACTATAAAAAACAGCAACAGATTTCTCATTAAATACTTATAATCAATTTTGTTATACATATTTATATATGTATATATATACTACTAAATGATATTTCATAATATATATTGTATGTTATTTTCGTTACTCCTTGTTCATTCCAACACTTATTGCCATTTGCACCGAACACTTAAAAGTTTTTAACCCCACTAAAATTTTTTAAATCATCAAACATTATGAAATATTATTTATTAATATATATAAATAAAACAAAATGGATTATACAGTATTTAGTGAAAAATCTGTTGCTGTTTGTTTTCAGATAGTTTTTTTTTAAATTAGGTTCATATTTCATATTCATTAGTTTAACGCATTTCGCAATTAATTCCTGTCAAGTCTATTTCTATTAGAAGATTTTACAGAGTTCACATTGGAGAATACAATTTTTCACACGAATATGGAGGCCTAATCATTAAAAGAGCATTAACTAGTTTTTCATTGATATAAAATTATTTAGTAAATAATTTCATACTTTTATTTTTACTGTGGGATCAATATTCACAGTTCACTACTTTCACAGTTTTCCTTCTACACATGAGAAGTCAACTCTTCAAATTTTGTATTTCACCCTACGTTGCTTCAAAATTCAACAAATTGCATTTCTAAATTTTTTATATCTAACCACATATAAAGCAAGTGAACTCCATCGTTTCCAATCTTGTTTTGTATGGATATAAAAAAAGTGAAATGTATTTTCCAAATTTTAAAATAGATTGAATCTCTCCTCAAAAACTTGTTTTATTTCCTATATAATCATTAAATATTTTTAATTGCATTTTCTTGAATGTCAATGGAGTTTTCAAAAATTATTGTGCTTTGAAAATGATTTTGTAACTGAGGAAAATATTTCATGATTTTCTCTCATTTCCAAATCCTTAGAAAAGATTTCAAGTTTCATCATAAATATTTTAATATTTTCAAACTTCGTTAAAACAATTGATCCCAACCCTTCAAGTGTTTTATTCAGTTCATTAAAATGCTGAATGAAGTCGCATAAAAACATTAAATCATTTCACCAATGTAAATTCGATAATTCATTGAAACTATTGTCTTTTTCAATTAAAAAAAGAGCTTTTCTACAAAGCGATTAAGGTTGACCGAAAATAAGTCATAGAACGTCATTGTATGTCAAAATTCCTGAATATTAGCATTCAATTTCCTCTAAGAATTGTGCTAATTGCCGTTTATAAAGAGTTCTGGCGCTTGTAAATTTGATTATTTTTGTTACAATGGTATTACACTGGAAAATGTTTTTTAAACAATGTTTCACACATAAAACTTGCTGGTGTATTATACAATGAAATTCAATCAGATAATGTGAAATATTTTGCTTAAAATACTGAATAAATCCAATGTTTTCCATACCATACAAGGTACTCCGTCTGTTGTTACAGAAATTATTTTCTGTGAAGGTCAATGGCTATCTCTTTAAATGCAATATCAAATTCTTTAAAAGTATCAAAAGACCGGTACACTTCCCTTTCAACTTTATTAGTTTTATTTACTCTTCTTTCATTATATTTCCGTGGCCGCGGTAGCCGAGTGGTATAGGCATCGGATCGTGGCTGGCTTTGTCACGAGCTCGAGCCCAGTACCACTGAAGAACCGCCGTGTAGGGCAGCGATGCACGCTAAATCTGTCGAGAGCTGAAATGTCCTCCCGTTGGTGTGGTGTGGTAGTTAGGAGAGGGGGTGCCAGCTTAGGTGTCGTCCACGTCACTTGACCATGGTTCAAAATTACGTGGTCCGTCGCCAAAAGCCCTCGTGCAGCTGAACAGTGCGACGTTAATCTTCACTCACTCACTTCATTATATTTCCATACTTATTCCGAGCAAAAGCTGCTAATTCTCCATAACCATTTACATCGTTACTCTCATCTAAAGCAGTTGAACACATTGCTGCAAAATTTAAGTCTCTCGTTATGTGTTTGCGAAAAAATATTTTTTTCTAAGTCTATTAGTCTATTAGTTAGTCGCAATATAGTTTTTTAACTATATTGCGACTGATAGGTAACTCCTTAAATCAAATCTTTTTCTTTAAAATCAGCAAACAGTGTAGGTCTACATTCTAAAAACGTGAAAAAAAAGTGCTTTAAATATGATTATTTGCTTTGGTTTGTTGATTTTTTTTTCAACAAACAAAATGTGAGCAAAATTGTACACTTTTTTGATATTTTGTAAACACTTGAGCTTTATTTCAAATGCTACATACTTTCATATACATTTGATGTCATTTGCGTAACTTTGGAGCTGTAAGGATCAAACTGAAGGTTATAGACAGCATTTAAATTGCGTTTGTGTCAATGCAATGCTTGAAAAAATACAAATAGAATATAAATAATCCACACAAATTAGAAAACTTAAATAAACCCGCGTAAGCAAACGAGTGTTTGCTTAACAGTCATGGGTCAGTTAAACAGTTTGCGTGGGTCAGACACTGACCCACGGGTCATAGGTTCGCCATCACTGCAATAGGTTAATAGATTCCAGTTATTAACACACAATGGTGGAATTACGACGGTTTAACACACACAATTATTTCATCATTTCCCAATTATTTCACCACCCACTTATCTCCCCGTGTTGGTTGTACGTATGAATCAATTTATCCACATTGAACAATTTAATTTTAATTGCTCTTTTTATAACTGGTTTAGGGAAATAGAAAATGGTTTTACGGAGATTGATTAGCTGACGCAAACTGGCTGAATTCCATCATTTAATAAAATAATCTTTTAAGCACTATTTATGTCTATATTATTTTTCTTCGAAAAATTATTGGTATATTGCAGTGTTTCTCAAACTTTCAATATTTACTACCCAATATTCAATCATAGTTTTCATCGCCCCCCTTCATACAATAATAATGCATTGAATTCAATTATACTATATTAGTTGAATGGTTGATGTTGAGTGCCTGCTTCCCGCGAGGAAGCTTAAACTCTCCTGTCATGGAAAAACGGGGAGTGAACATTGGTTCGGCTTTACCTTAGCCCTTCTGCTTTAAATTAATTATAGTTAGAAATAAAATTAAAAGTTAAAATTATATAAAAATTTACATGATGATGATAAAATTACGTGAAAATTTAAGATCATTAGGGTGTGAAAAAATGGTGTTGAAAGTGAGTGAGATTACTTTTAATTATTTAGTGTATTTATTTATGAGCTTGTGTGTGTGCAGAAAAAACTGTGCCGAACACTAGCTAGCCCGGAGATGGAGCTAGCGCGGTCGTCTGGAAAATCCAGAATGGGGAAAGAGAAAAACGAGCGACACGGAGAACCCGCTTCGTCGAAACAGCCCTCGGTCTGAAGAGTCACCCATTGGAAGATGGCGAATTCGGATAATTTTGAAAATTGCTGTGGAAACAATTTGGAAAAGATGAATTTAGATAAGAATATTTCGAGGACGATTCAAAAGCGGATTTAAATTATATTTTTCAATTCTGGCTATTGCTCTATTATCATGCGAGTCTATTTTTTCAAAGAATTCAATGGCTATTTTCTTGAATACTTCTTTGAGAGTTTTGAGCTTTAGGTCAGATCTAAGATTACCATTTCTCATGAACTAGTCTGTGTTTGTGATAATTCTAATTATTTTATTTTGAGCAGTTTCTAAAGTTTTTATGTTAGAATAGGCTGCGTGCCCCCAGATTGGACATGCATAAGTGAGAACAGTTCGGAGGATCATTTTATAAATAAGCATTTTGTTTTTAATAGATAAACAGGAATTCCGGGCAATTAAGAGGTACACTTTAGCCACGGAAATATTGAAGTTTCTGCGAATGTGTGTTACATGTTGTTTGAACGTGAGGCGTTTATCTAGGATTACACCTAGGTATTTAGTGTTGCGAGACCAGGGGACGTGGATGTTGTGTAAATACAAATCAGGTGGTTGTTTTTTAATGTGGTGAGAGAAGAAGAGGGCCTCTGTTTTTTATACATTTAATGCGATTTTCCACATTGAGAACCATTCTTCTAATTTCGCTAAGTGTTTGTGCAGAAAGTGTGGGATGAATTATACTATACTTTGTTCCTAAAGCTAGAATACGACTTAAACCTCTTGCCACCGGTGTTTATGTACGTCTCACTCAGCCAAAGCGTTGCTTAACCCAGACATATGTATATGTCTTTCCGCTGTACGATTTTTTCTGTGAACTGCTACCCATAAAATTATTCCAAAGGCTATGAAATGCAATAAAAAGACCTTGGTAATGTGTCCGGTGGAATTGGGAGCGAATAGCGTAACATTTAAACCTCAGTGAAATGATTAATTATAAACCGAACAAATTATCAAGATATGTGTTAATTTTTATATATAATTTTATTTATGATAAGATCATGGGTCACTAAAAATTATTAAACTTGTTCTTAACATAATATTGTTAAAAATTAATTATCAAATACATTGTGCAATATTGATACATTTATAATTATGTTATATCAGTGTAAATGTGTATTTTATTTTTTATTATGTTAGAATGTGTGTGTGTGTATTTTATTTACTTTCAGTAAATTAGTAATTTTTTTAAATGACCTTTTGTTTTAGACTTTTCAATATGTTCGCGCCCTACTCGACGAGTTATCACGCCCCCCAAGGGGTTCGTGCCCCACAGTTTGAGAAATGTTGGTTTAGTGAATTGTATCAGAAGTATAGTACACCGTGTGCTCAGTTTTTTAATCTTATTTTATAGAATTCTAAAATTCTTATAGATACATTTTTTTTCTAAAATACAAAATTTTTCATTGATAAAATTTCTTCTCTTAATTTATTTCTTCAAATATATATGTATATATATTAGCAGAACTTAATTTTAAATACATATCCAGTAGCGCACACAGGAATTTTTCAAAGGGGGTCTGGGTCGAAAGTTCACCATTCTTGTATCATGTTCCTTTTGATTTTGTCGATTTTCGGGAACAAAACACAGTAAAAAACTAATTATTGAATAAATAATTAACATTAATTAATAAAATTAATCATTAATAACAAATACTTAAATAAATTCGACGTACTATACACTTAGAATTATAATCAATCGGAAAAAAAAATCGAGTGCTTTGGCCTTTTGTGCGCCACTGTACCTATCTAATGTCTTTTCTCAAACTGAATTATTTTTTTAATTCTAGAAAAAACCAAAATAATTAGAAATATTTCAGTTTCCAAACATTCTATTTAATTTTAATTGTAATTCCAAGATAAAAATTGAAGAAATTCTGAGGCTATAGATTAGATCTCGTATTTATGAGCTCTAATATTAGTAGTCTACAGTAGCGCACACAAGGGGGGTCCGGACCTCCCCCTCAAAGCCCTTGATTTTTTTCCGATTGATTATAATTCTAAATACATAGTACGTAAAATTTAATTTACTATTTGTTATTAATGATTAATTTTATTAATTAATACTAATTATTTATTCAAAATTAGTTTTTTACTGTATTTTGTTCCCGAAAATCGACAAAATCAAAAGGAGCATGATACAAGAATGGTGAACTTTCGACCCGGAACCCCCTTGAAAAATTCCTGTGTGCGCTACTGCTGAGGGGGATGGTCCGGACCAGTGCCCCCCCTCTCCTTGTGTGAGCTACTGACATTGGGTGGACTGCAACAGCTTGAAAAAATTGGAAGTAGACCGCACCCTGGAAAAGTCTGCCCACCCTTGACTTAAGATATTCACTAATAATGTATAAATTAAAAACTGTTGGATTATATATGTAAATATTAGTTAGTATAAATTGCCCGCAAGAGGGTAAAATTGATAACATATATCTAGAAGACAGTATTGTAGAGTGTTAGAATTTAAAAAATGAAAGTTTCATGAATCCTTTCTTCTAGCGGAAAAAGGACATGGCGTGCCTAGTATCAGCGTCCAATTCAGGATTCCTTTATGTACACTTGCCACTCAAAGGGCCCTCCCTCATTGAGCATAATTTAAAGGATTTATTGGTAGGATTTAAATTAGGCAAAAAAAAAAAGGGGGAACTAATGCAAAGAGAAAAATTTTGAGATCTTTTTCCAATATAACTCGATGAATGTTTCATTTTTTAAAAACTTGAAAATTTTGTATATTAAATTTCTTTCAGTTCTTGTGATGTTTTTTTTCATTGAGTTTCATTAAATATATGTATATATACATTTTTATGTAAATAAAATAAACTAATAAATTTAATTTTATTGATATATAATTTTTTTTTGTAATATTCTTTAACACGAAAAAATGTTCTATACCCTTCAGTTTCGTGTTAAATGATTTTCACTGTATTTTAAGCCAAATTTAATTTATAGCTACATTCTTCTTATTCAAAGAGATAGGCGTATATTGTCGAAATTGTTTCTTGCACAACAAGAATAACTTAAAAATATAATTAGTATTTGTTTAAGAGACAATAAAAAGCATTTGACCTCCGCTTCACATAACACAACGTGACATTGGAAGAAAAACTTATTTTTTCACAGGATGGGTTAAAAAAAACTTCTCTGGCAATCATCAGCACGTTTAACCTAAGACAAAGGGAAGAAAATCATTTGTTTGCAAGGTCGAGATGGTGGGAATATTTACATTCGATCAAAGGATGTTTTGTGAAAGTGATATTTTCCTCGGGTTTTTTTTTTTTAATCATTGTTCCAAGAAATGTCTTTTCTAGATTTTTTTTTTTTTTTTATTCGGCTCCATTCGAATAGGTAGAGAAGGCCAGAATACTCACATTCGATCAAGGAATGTTTTGCGAAAGTGAGATTTTACCTTGGTTTTTTTTTTAATCATTGTTCCAAGAAATGTCTTCAAGATATTTTTTTTTTATTCGGTTGCGTTCGAGTAAGGGAAAAAGGCTTCTCAAGAGAAGGGATAGAAAATCTGAAGGTCAGTCGTACGTTATGGTTCAGGGCTTGCATCTGGAGGTGGTAAGTAGTGTTTTAAAAGTCATTAGGCAAAAATTCTCTGCGGTAGATAAAAGAAAAGGGAGAAAAGTTTGAGAATCTTTAATTTCCTGCAGAGATTGCTCGGCATGTTATATAAGTTAGAGCGTGAAAGTGCTCTATATCCTACCATTGGTATTGATTCAAGTTAAATGTAATTTTCAAGGGAAAAGCTAACTTTGATTATAGAGTTTATCCATACAAGAAACGTCATCTACTTCATCTAACATTAGGTTAATTGACAAAATCTTCAGTGTAGGTAATTGAAAAAAGAAAAGGAGGGATGCTATTTTGAGTGATCAATGTTGTTGGATATCAATTTTTTTTTGTATCAAACATTAGGAAAATAATTCATGTTTAATATTTGTAGTCAATATAACAGTTTTTATCGCTCATGTCACAATATTTGTATTTACTAATGAATCTGAGTGAATGTTTATTAAAACATCGAACTATAAAGCTACAGGAGGGCTACTAGAGACGAACCTCCTAATTTTGAACCTTGATTAAATGACGTGGACAACATACAGTGGGTTTCGGTGGTGAAATATCTGGGCCTACACATAGACAGCCGCTTAACTTTCAAAAAACACATTGACTATCTAGCAGAGAAACTCTGGGGTAGAATTCATCTAGCCATCTCCCTAATTGGGAGAAGGTCTCCTTTATCCCTAGAAAATAAAGTATTCCTATACAAGCAAATTTTGCGCCCAGTTATAACTTACGGATCTCCCGTATGGGGAGCCGCAGCCACCACCCACATGAAAAAGATCCAAGTAATTCAAAACAAAATACTCCGCGTCATGACGAACGCACCTTTGTACGTTCGAAATGACGTGATTCACAACGACCTACATATGGAGCCGATTACTAATTACATCACTAAACTCTCTAGAAATGTATTTAAATCTATTGAATCTCATGACAATCCAATTATCAAAGCACAAACACTGTTTACGTATTCTCATCCTAAAATTAAATATGCATACTCTTCAAAGAAGTGGAGAAACCCGCTCCGCCCCCCCCCATAACACAACATAAACACTCCTTTCACACTCCTAACAACATAAATTAGCTTCACTGCACTGCATCTTTCATTTTGGGTTCTGTAGGAGTGGGGAGGCCCATTGACACCAGCTAAGGGGAATGGGTAGTTTCCCTCCCCTTGGAATGTGGAATGGCAAGTGGCAGGGATTCGGTCTTTGGGTACGACGGAGTGAAGTCATGTCCGAGTGTTGCTAACTGTATAATAACTGTTTTCTTTTAAATGTTTTTTTTTAATAAACCTTAATTTTTAAAATTTAAATGCCAGGTTTTTTTAATTTGTTTCCGTGCCCATTGATTAGAATCAAACTTTACTGGCGCAGCCGTTAATGATCGAGTCTTAGTGGAAAACCCCACAGGAAGAACGTTCCAGAAATTTCGAGTTTTCTGGATTCCCGCGTGGAAATGAATCAGGTAAGAGTTTTTGCTTGCAACTCCTGTAATGTAAGACGAGAGAAATTTATAAAATTATACTGTTTAATATCCATTTATTAAGAGAGAATTTTGATTTTATTTTTTGTATACGTCAGTGTACGTTTTTTTTGCATATATCCATGCAGTTGTAACTTGTTGAACGCCAGTTCAATTTTGAATTAATTATATACATCAGTATATATATTTTATTATTCTTGTTCCATATCAATGGAAAGTAAGTTTTAGAACATCCGTTCTAAAAATTAAGAAGCTTCAAAATCATTAATTCTCTCAGTATATTATTTTATTGCATATCCATGCAGTTATTTATAAAATTTGAACGCCAGTTCAAATTTCAGTTATTATATATCAGTATATTTTTTATTATTTCTTGTTCCATATCAATGGAAAGTAAGTTTTAGAACATCAGTTCTATGAATTAAGGAAAACTTCAAAATCATTAATTCTCTCAGTATATTATTTTATTGCATATCCACATGCAGTTATAAAATTTTGAACGCCAGTTCAATTGGGAATTATTATATACATCAGTATATATATATTTTTTTATTATTGTTCCATATAAATGGAAAGTGTTTTTAGAACATCAGTTCTATAAATTAAGGAAAGATTGTATGTTTTTTTTTTTTCTTTATGATATTTATTTATTTTGTAATGTACACGGTAATAAATTCACGTCAGTGAATAGCAATTGGGTTTGTTAAAAAAATTAATGTTAAAGAATAATACTTAATCTCATGTCAATGAAATTATTTTGTGCTTATGTTACGCATAGTATTTTTCGATTAATGTGAAAAAATATATTATCAGTTAAATTGGAGAAAAACTACCGAATATATTTTGTAGTGTTCTATTATTCCAGCCAGGAATAGATTAAGTGGTGCATGTCGGTTATATTTTAAGTGATTATATTGTGTATATCAGAAATAGGTTAGGAGATTATTGTGTGTCAATAATATTTTAAGTGATTATTGTGTGTCAGTAATATTTTAAGTGATTATTGTGTGTCAGCAATATTTTAAGTGATTATTGTGTGTCAGTAATATTGTAGGTGATTATTAAATATCGGCAATATATTAAGTGATTCGTGTGTATCAGTAATATTTCAAGTGATTCTTGTGTATTAGTAATATTTTAAGTGATTATTGTGTATAGGTAATATTTTAAGTGATTATTGTGTATCAGTAATATTTTTAAGTGATTATTGAATAATCAGTAATATATTAAGTTCTATTTATAGAGTATTAAGTACATTTTTTTTGGGATATTGTGAAACACATGACTATTATTTTGTTTTCTTCCCAGTTCATCGAGTATTGAGTTAGCGTAGCGGACGTTGTTTGTGGGGGTTTTAATGAAGGATATATGTGTGGTACTTAATTTTTGCAATTCCTTTTAGTGTTATTTTCGTCCTATTATTGGTTAGTTTGAGTATATTTTAAGAGAAAAAATTTTCAAATGGCATTCTTGGGGAAGGCTAAAAGCAAGATTTAGTTTTGTTGGCTGAGGAGTTAGGTCAAAAAGGTATCAGATAAAATGACGAATATAGAGCTAAGGAATATCATAATCGGTAGCAAGGATTACGAAGAAGAGTTCGTTAGAGATCAGTTATCTGTTATTTTAGAGGAACGCTTTGAAAGGGAAAGTGAGGAAAAAATCGCCAGGCAGCTCGCAATCGAGGAGGGAAAAAAAATCGCCAGGCAGCACAATCCAGCAGCTGCGCTGGGAATCAGAATTGAATGAATTGCGGTTAGAGATCGAAAGTATTCGGTCGAATGTTAAGCGGACGAGTTGTGCAGAAGATCGTAAGAAGACATCTTCAAATTACCGAATTAGTATCGGGAGGGCCGAGGAACATGTGAGGGAAACGTCTCCTGCTGTGTTGATGGCTGAAGCTACGATACCAGTAAATACTCCTATCAAGGAAGAAAAGGGAATGGACGATTTAAGGGTTGTTTACGTCAAGGTCAAGGGTGAGCAAGAAATGGTGAATGCTGTCATAGACACAGGTGCCCAGATGCCCGTGGTAAGACTAGATGTTGTCGAAGGACAAAGCATTGATAATAGAGGGTCAATTCAAATAACGTCTGCATTTGGGGAGCATGAAATGGGTGAAGTAAAAGATTCCAACATGGAATTGAATGACTTTAGGCACGGTGTTGTGCCTGTCTCTAAAAATTTGGTTAACGACATGTTAATCTGTTCCTCTGATTATGAAGTATTAATAGAAAACTCGCAAATGATTCGCAATCCTGCGAAACTTCGAGAACCTTCAAAGAAAGAAGGAATTATTAGTTCAACAGATTCAAAAAATCAGTTTGCAGCCAAGAAGTGGTCACCGATCTACTTCCTGAGACACAGTCTTTATTGAATGTTCCAAACGGAGATTTGGTTGCAGTAAAAATTAATGGATCGAATGTCCAAACAAATGGACAAGGTATAAAAGAAAGCAAGGGTGAGGTTGTCTTAACTTGTGAATTTAAAAAAGGGAATCTTGTATAGTACTAGGCGTGGTTGCCCCCGTAAGGAATGTATTCCTAATTTTATTGACTCAACCCAGGTGCAATGTTGTCGTGATCCAATAACAGGAATTGTTAATTTGGAGTTGAAGGCAGGATTGAAAATACTTAAGGTTCGCGAGGATATTTTATGGACAATAACATGCGTTGATTGTTTTTTGTCACTCTTGGGACTGAAAAGGATTTTTCTTGCTTTCATTTTACATAGAAATTGGAAGAAAAAGAGAAAGAGAATTTTTAAAATGTTTAAACCTGGTACAATAAAAAGAATTAACGTTTGGCTGAAGGTTTAAGCATGTAAAAGTAATGAATTATTCAGGTTGCCTGCCCTGTTAAATAGATAAGATTTATGCCAATGATTATATATGTACTTAACGTTTTTCAGTACCATAATTTCTGGAAATTTCTAAAGATTAAAACTTTGGCTTCTAAATATGCTTTGCTAGTACATGTCGTATAATTATTTTAGATTTTATGATATATTTTTGGTAACTTCTTTTTATATTTTAATATTTTTTTTTGAGTATTTTTGTGTTAAAACTTGTACGGATATTAATTTTCTAGCATATTAATGTGATTTGTAAATCTATTTCTTGGGAGTTGTATTAGCAAAAGCTCTTTTTACATGATACCTGAAAAAAATTTTTCTCTCGTTATCTTGTTTCTTGCCATGTATGTGTGCATGTGTTTTTTTCATAGTTTCTTTTCAGCTTCATCGTCCTGGAATGACGGATGAGCTTTTAAGGGGAGGTGTAGGAGTGGGGAGGCCCATTGACACCAGCTAAGGGGGTATGGGTAGTTTCCCCTCCCCCTTGGAATGTGGAATGGCAAGTGGCAGGGATTCGGTCTTTGGGTACGACGGAGTGAAGTCATGTCCGAGTGTTGCTAACTGTATAATAACTGTTTTCTTTAAATGTTTTTTTAATAAACCTTAATTTTTAAAATTTAAATGCCAGGTTTTTTTAATTTGTTTCCGTGCCCATTGATTAGAATCAAACTTTACTGGTTCTGAGGTGAATTGTCACCGAATTGATTTACTGCCTTCAGCCGTCCCGTCTTCCTTCCTGCGTTTCCTCCCCTCCCCCCGCCGGCGCTCTGCTTCGATAGAACGCTCGTGCTTTGGGGTACGTCATCCCTCCCCGCTTTTCGTGGGAGTTTTCGGTATTTGTTAATTTTCAATCATGGATCTATCTTTTTCTCCCATCCTTCTGGGAATAGGCACCCGCAATCATCTAATTTTTGTTAAATGACGTGGATGACACCTGAACTGGCCGCAGGGGTGGGGGGATGGGGCTCTAGAGCCGGACCCCTGCCGAGGGCGGCATTTGGATCGAATCTGAAAAAAAAAAGTTTTTTTTTTTTGTCACAAAAAAAATTTATATACATATTTTCCAAAATACTATAGGGTGGAAAAAATTTGGTATTTCATTTATTTTATCTTACTTCCTTATTTTATACTCTGTTTAATGTCAGTGTCCTTTATGTTGAAACTTAAGAATTCGATGCAGGATTATATATTCAAACGTGAAATTTGATAAGTTTACACATCTATCTCTCTCTTTCACTAATAACTTTCTCCCCATCCCAGAGTGGGGTCACTACGGACATTCCTTTCACCCATCCGACGTCGGGTGTCAGCTATCCAAAGGGGGACGGACTATAGTAGTTTTTTGTGGACAGAGAGTCACACATGTTTTATTTTAGTCATGAGTGTGGTTACTATAAAGTAAAATAAACATTTGTGATCCCCACCATCAGTAGACTCTTTTTATAAAAAAATGGCGTGCTGAAATGGGCGATTCCTTCTCTTACATTTTACTCGTTTGAATTAATAAGAATAACTTATTTCGAATTATAATGTATTTGACATATATATATATATATATATATATATATATATATATAAGGCAGCATAGCAAAATTATATATACATATGTAATATAGTTATGCTGCCTTTTTTGTCCGCAAGAATTATTCGTGTTTCTGCAAATTTATCAACTTAAATGTCTTTTTGGCATCTTATGAACAGCTAGACTTCATTACAGTTAGATATGCAAGTGTTTTAGACTCACATTTCTAACTGCAGTGAAGTATAGTGTTTGAAACTTGTGAAACAAATGTTAAATAATTAAATTGAAATTTAATTAATATATAAAATAACTATTACATAAAATAACTGACCAACAAACAAATGTTTTTAATGGAAGAGATAAACCGGGAGCTTCAATAGCAACAACATATTTCAACATTTGGCATCAATATTGTCAGGTTTACCCTTAAAACTCTTCCGGTTAGTAGAGTCCAGTCTTTTTTTTTTTTACTTTAAAGATAGAGAAACACGCTTAAACTCCTTTTCCCTAGGAAAAACAATTAAAAACTTTCTCGCAATACTCCATAATTTGGGATAAATAACGGGTATGTCATTTTAAAGACAAAATTGCTGACATACGTTTCTAAAATTTACTTTAAGATCTCTATTAATGCCTATTTCAATCAGTTCCTCGTTTAATATGACATATTTTTCAATGAGACCATAAGAATTTATTGCCTTCTGAGATATAACAAGAGTCAAAGCATTCTCAAAAATAGTTTTAGCATCTGAATAAAGGGCATTTATATGTTGAACGTAGATTGAAAAATTTTCCTGGCAGATTGCTTGTGGCTATTTAAGTAACTGGGAAAATTTGCAATGTCCAATATATACTCCTTTATCTAAATTCCGGCAAGAAACTGTGAAATGATGTTCCTTGTCTTAAAATTTATTCTGTTACCTTCCGCAAGTTAACCTCATTAAGGTATACGATTATTTGTGACAACTTTTTTAAAAAAAAAATGGAGATATGGAGATTTTTTTGTGGTTTTTAGATTTATGTAGTACACATTTTCAGAAAAAAAGGCTAAAATTAAGAAGAGAAAAATAAATTATTACTTCTAAAATGGGAAAAAATGGGTAAAAATTGACAAAAAATTACATAAACGGGGCCCACTATGTGCAAATATTAAAAGAACAAATTATCAATTTTTCAATTTTGATGTATTACTTTGATTTCCTTTTTGAAATCACCTTCAGGATAACGGATATTTTAATTTGTACAAAAACTAGAGCACTTTACCTTAATTATTATATGAAATTGCTTTACAAAACCGTAATTATACCCACATAAGGGTTGGTAATTTTTTAATAAATTAGTGATTGATAAATCTGAAGGTTAAAACACTTCTAGTGTTATACAGAACATTCACACAAAAAATTCCGCAAATTATTTTAAAATATTTTTGTTGACATCTTATGTAAAGTTATGGCATCTCTAGTTTTATTAAAACGCTTGTTGTTCTTGTTCTAGTGAATGGAAAATAAATAACTTGGTATTTTTATAAAACTAATACGATGGCCCATAAAATAAATAATAAAAAAAATCTTGATTTTAGGGTAGTTGGATACTTTAAATGTAGTAAATAAATCTGTTAAATAGGTTAATTCTGGTTTCAATTTGATTAAATTTTCCTTTTAAAATTTAATTCACAAATGAAGCAACTCAAATGGTTTAATGGATGGTTTAATCAAATAGTTTAACGAGAGCAACTGTCGTAGACCCTGTTTATACCTCATGGACCCACAAATCATTTTTTTTTCTGCTGACGTGGACCCTTTGCAGGTCGTCATAAACCTCTGGGGGTTGATATAAACCACTTTGAGAATCACTGGTCTAACATATCACTCCAGTGGTCTACTTATGTTCGAGGGGTTATATTAAAAGAAACGTTAACAGAAAATCGAGACGTAATTTGTATGCTAAAAATTAAAAATCTTTTGATCTATGGGCCCCGGTATAGCTATTTCTGAATGGGCCTTGCATCAAAATTCCTTGGAGCCCTTTTTTGGAAATTAAATAAAAATGATCGCATTGATAACACATTCTTGAAAGCTACAAGATACATATACATACGCTTATTACAGTGGCGCACACAAGGGGGGGGGTCCTGGGGTCCGGGCCTCCCCCCAAAAAAACCCTTGATTTTTTTTCCGATTGATTATAATTCTAAGTATATAGTACGTAAAATTAATTAATTACTTCCTATTAATGATTAATTTTATTAATTAATGCTAATTATTTATTCAAAAACTAGTTTTTTTATTGTGTTTTGTTCCCGAAAATCGACAAAATCAATCGGATCATGATACAAGAATGGTGAACTTTCGACCCCGGACCCCCCCCTTCAAAAATTCCTGTGTGCGCCACTGGCTTATTAGATATACACAATATAGACAAACGTATTAAAATATTACTAAGGAAGTAGTCTAGTTGTTTTTTATAGGTAGTACTTTTCACAATTTTTTCGGCAAACGGATTTATATTAACATCCTCAGCAGAAAAGGATTTCAGTTTTTCTATAAGTCTTCTTTTTCTATTAACAATATAGCTAAGATCGATAACCTATCTTATCCTATGGAAGTTTTAAGAAAATTTCTCATAATATTTAGCATAGAAAAACTGTTGTCAGCTGTGTTGAATGAATGAATATTAAGGAAGCACTGTTCAGCTACACTGAGGGCTTTTCGCGACGGACCCCGTAATTTTGAACCATGATCAAGTGACAATGATGGCACGTGATTTGGCACCCCCTCTCCAAACTACCACACCCCACCAACGGGAGGATGTTTGAGCTCTCGACAGACTTAACGTGCAATGTTCCCCTACACGGTGGGTCTTTAGTGGTACTGGGCTCCAACACGTGACATGCTAGCCATGATCCGATTCCTTGACCACTAGGCTACCGCGGCCACTTTCAGCTGTTGAAACTGTGGTCAGAAGTGTAAAAAATAACAGGCATACTGCTATAACGTCCGGAAAACTAGAGGCGAGGCTATTGAAATTTATTAACAATAATTCTGCTAACTCCTTGATACAATTGAGTTTCTCAATTTCAGATTTTAAACAGTTTTTAATGCAATTAAGTATTTATAAATATTGTGTATTATGCCCTAAACAACATATTTACGATTTCGTTTTGCGGCCTACTTTTAATTCTTCGTTTGAAAAGGAAAATGGTTTATACAGTTGTAAGATTTCGAAAATATTACTAAGATGATGGAGACTCTGAAATATTTGTGGGGATTGAGATATTAACGCATCTAAACAGCATAATTAAAGGGTGATAACCTTTATTGAACTTCATCAGGTATAATAAGCCTATATATTAAAAATTACCGATTTCTACTCATCTCGGCATTAACAAAGGCATAATATACAAGAAACGGTGCATAATTCAATATTATTTCAAATATTATTAATACATTTTCCTATGTTGAAGCGATATGTATGCGTTCCTCATTTTATTTTAATCATTCACTGAAACGTATATGTTTAAGATTCATGGTAGATGTATGCAATTTTTAAAACACGTTCTTAATTTCATATTACATGACTTAAAAGAACGTGGAACATTACTACACAAATATAGTTCTACGCGGTTTAACACGGTATTTCACGAGACGTGTCAACCGTGTAAAAATAAAGTCGGATGTATTATGAATTCTATTATTCAGTATAAGGAAATAATGAAAAAAAAACTTCTTGCCGTTACAATCCAAATGTGACTGACTGGTTGATCGTAGGAAAATGATGAACATTTTGGCAATATCCTTACAATTTTTTAAAATTTTGCTTTTAAAAGTACCACTGGGGTATTTATCTCATATTTTCCCTCATATTTTCAACAGCTTATCTTGCAAAGAATCACAAAGTAATTAGTGGCATACGCAGATTGAAAGCACGTAAACTTTAAAACCTCTTATCGGGGTAGTTTGTTAGAATGACTATTCAAGGAAAGAATTGCACACCATAGGGAAGCAATTATACTGAGCAATTAACTAGCGACTGGAAAGGTGACAGAGGACTATTGGTGCTAATGATGCTTTTTTTTCTGAACAGAAAACAGCGTTCGAGGCACTACTGATCATGAATGCATATTTTGTCTTTTGGGTGTGCTATACAAGTAAACGCGAGTAATACAAAAGAAGTTTTAAGTCAATTCCTACTTAAGTCTCAACAAAGAAAATTTTTATTTTATTTACCGTGAAATCCGGCGTACAACGCGCGCCGACGTATATATAACGAGCACCTTTACTTTCAAGCTGAAATTTTTAATTTTAAGGTATAACGCACATCCCCTTTTTTATGAAGAAACCTAAAATATACATAAGCAATGCTCTTATGTTTTTAAGTCGTTTATTCAAAGTAATATATCAGGTTTTTGAAAAAATAGCATGCTTCTAAAACTGCAACTTTTTAAGTTCATAAGGTATACCATTTTTTTTATTTTTTCTTTTAAAAAAACGGTGTTTCGATATTTGTAGAAGCCTAAATTATTTTATACACATCTCTTTTTTTTTAAGCTGTCCATTTTATACCCAAGGTATAACGCCCACATGTACATTTCAATCTTATTTTTTGTGTTAAAAGTGCGTGTTATACGCCGTATTTTAACGTATATTAATTTCACAAGTGATTCTTAACATATAAACGATAAAGTTACTTTGATGAAATCTTTCCAAAACACCTTCGGCTCCTTTTTATCAGAAAAAAAAATAAAAATAAGACAATAAATCGACTCGTTTCCAAAGATTTCTTCAAAAAGACTATACGGCATTCTTTTTTTCCAAAATTAAATCTGAAAAACAGTAGCATAGACTACTCTTGCTAAGCTCCTGTTAAACCAGTCAAAAAAAGGAAAAAATTTCAAGAACTCACAGAACACAAAGGTAGTCCTTTTTCCCACCTTTCTTTTAGTTACCCTCCCACTTGAATTTCTCTCTTTTTTTTCAATACAATCTATGTGAGTCATAGTAAACTCCGCCAAACTTTCGTCGTGAAAACAACCCAGCTGTAAAAAGTCAAAGGATCAACCTATCCATCCACGAACCAAAACCAACGATCTCCACCCACATCACATTAAAAATAATAATAAGCATTCTTGACCAAACGGAAAAGCCTTCACACGTCTGGTAATTTACAGACATGAGCGGTTCATTGAAGCAGAAAGCCTCACTTTTAGGCACCACTGCAACTCGTGAGCAATCGAGGAATCTTTTAAATTGAAAGGTTAGATAAAAGGGCAAAGAGAATGCATCACGGGATTTCAAGATATAAATACAAAAGGGAAAAAAGATTCAGTTTAAAAATTCATAAGATATTATCTTGGGACAAATTATATCATAACATCATAAAATAAATGTTAAATATATCCAGAAGCATAAATAAAGTACTTTATTTAATATTTTCATATACTTTTCAAAAGCATCAATATTTTTAAAAAAATAGAACATTCAAAAATAAAAGCGAAAAGGAAAATCTCAACACCGAGATTTTACTATGAGAAAAAATCTTCCAAAATCAAATACACCATCTCCATAAAATTCCAATTATTACGCGCACCCAGACCTTGCAAGCTGCAATCTTTACTTTTTAGGTACATTCGCCGCATAACGCGCATTTCTTACGAAGAAACTTTATTATATTGCGCAAGGCTCTTAAATGTTTTCATGTTATTTCTTCGAGGTATTATTCCAAGCTTTAGAAAAATTTGTAAACTTATAGAACTGCGACCTTTAAGTTCATAAAGAATGTGTGTGTGTGTGCCATTTCATTTAAATTAACACTATTTCGATATTTGTAGAAGTCTAATTGCTTTTTCATGTCCATCTTTTTTATTCTTAAAGTTCTCGTTTTTATACCCTGCGTTTAACACGCGCCCGTACACTTCAAACAGATTTTTTATCTTAAATGTGAGTGTTACGCGCCATATTTTACGGACTTTTTATAAAATAGTTGCAATTATTATAAAAATATGTATATACATACATTTATGACAGAAAAACATTAAGTGACAAAATAGGAAGCGACTTTCTTTGCAATTTTCCATTTTCCTTTCGATATATGGTGTTGGACTAATTTTTTTTGTTACTGGTTATTCATTAATTAAACTTAATTTTTCTAATAAAATAGTATAGTAAAAAAGAATTCACATTCTCAGAAATTAGGCTATCCCAGGTGGGATTCGAGCCCACGACCTTTGATTAGAAGTCCAATGCGCTACAAGGACACAACAAACGATTTTTCTTTCTATATAGGCTATACTCACTCACTCGCCACTGAAGTTTCGTAGTGTACAGAGAATAATGCACATTAAATATGTTTAGGTTTAAAGTCCTCCTGTTGACATAGTGTAGAAATTTGGAAAAGGGTGCAAGCTCAGGCGTCATCCTCGTCACTTGACAGTGGTTCAAAATTACAAGATCCGTCACCAGTAGCCCTCGTGTTGCCCTCAAACTTCGACACTTAATTGGCATACTCTGCATTGGTTTTCTTCAACAGTTTTGAATATGTTACATTTCTGAAAAGGCAATTTTCTTTTGGGATTTCTAACATATTCAGGTTTTTTATAAATGATTTACGTGTTGGTAAATAAAGTGTTACTTGTAAACGTTCTCGACCTAAGAATATCATATATGAGCAGGGGTGGTCATTAAGTCGTTCTCGATCGACAGGTGGACCACAAGATATTTTTTTGGGTGGGGGGACCACCTGAAGATTAGCAGTTAATAATTACATACCAAAATATTCAAGATTGGCTGACAATATGCGAACTATAAGTCTTCTACTGACTATAACTACAAGAACTAACTTTAGATGAAAATGTTTAATTTAATAATGTATTTTAAACTGTTTGATAATAAATGCGTCATTTGGTATCATTATATTTTGTAATTATTATTATGTTTATTATCTTGCGATTTGCTTTAAACGCGGTCTTAAGAGTGTAAATTTTTTTATTGCATTTATGTAGGTATGCGCTTATTCCGTATTTATAATTAAGTTATAATAAACATTGCAGACCCTTTTTCCAATTCCTACTATTAGTTCACATTCTCTCTATATATATCTTGTTCAAATTTTTCAGCCATTAATAAAATACTTTTTATTCATCCACTCAAGTTTAAATACATTTTTTTTTAAACTTGTAGTGGATGACATTGATGTTAATACATATTTTTAAAATATTAATTCATTAATTAAATTTAAAAAATTAATAAATAGTAACAAAATAATAGTCCAACACCATATGTCAAAAGGAAGATCACTTTTTATGTCCTATTTGCGCAATGGATAGCGCGCTTTGGACTTCTAATCGAAAGGTCGTGGTTTTGGAATTCCATTCTGAGAACGGGATTTCTTTTTTTATTGTACTATTTAATGAAATAATTAAATTTCTTTCATAAATAAATTGTAACAAATTAAATGTAATAGTCCAACACCCATAGAGAAAGGAAAATTGAAAATTGCAAGGAAAATCTCTTTATTTTGCCTCTTAATATTGCAATTCTGTCAGATGAATATACAAATTTATATTAATTGCAATTATTTAATAAAAAGTAACTAAAATAAAAATTTTCTTTGTTAACCTATGTAGGAATTGACTTAAAATATTTTTTTTTTATACATTACTTGTTCTTAGCTCACCCCACCTACGCCACTGAATGGACCGCAACACCCTTAATCTCTTCATCTCTCCATTTTATTGTAGGCTTAAGTGTTTAAATTAGGACGTCTTTTCAAATTTTCAACAAAGTTCCCCATGTTCCCCGCTCACAATAGCGGTGGTAAAAGCTCTGAATCTCCCCAACCGCTAGGGATTGCTCTCCTCTTTACACTCCTATTGTTGAATCAGGCAGATGTTTCCCCGATGCATCTCATTTTACCTTATTCTGAGTAAAAGCTTCTGCACCACATGGAGAACATAATGTCTACTTCAAATATGCAGGGTCCATCCTAGCAGGTGCGCAGCGCGTGTTTTTGCACGTGGGTCAATGGGTGAATATTAACGTCGCACTGTTCAGCTACTCGAGGGATTTTACTCCGCAAGCGGGAGGCCAAAGCAAGGGGGCGGCCGCAGGCCGCATATAGTTCTATCAATCAAGCGAAATTTCATACCAATTTCTGAAAATAAAACTTACTATAAGCCGAATAAATATGCTGAATTTTAAATATAAAAAATCGAAATAAAGTCTGCATTTCCTGATAGATAGCATAGTTTAATGTATCCGACTACGTGCGACAGTATTTTTTAATGGAGATATCCTCAAACTTAAAAATTGCATCAGCTCAGTATTTTCAATCAAATCTTGATGACTTACTTTGTGAAAAAACGATGTCAAATATCTTCCAAAAGTAATATGTTAAATCGAATTTATTACAATATTTTTTTTTTATAAAGAATGTGAAATATTTCAATTTTAAGTTTAAAAAATAACATGAAATATAAAATGAGTCCGTATGCAATGTATTGAGTCTAATGAATGCATCATACATTATAAAAATCGTTTTAATGATTTTTTGAAGATTCAAATCATGCGGTCCCCAACTAATAATAAAATAGAGCCTTTTGGGATCAATGGGCCATTTCTCCTAAAGAAGTGTTTAATGAGGTATAAAAGTGCCGACAAATAATTTTGACTTGTGATTAGTGGGAAAATAATAAAACTAAATAATAGCACAAAACTCTTTATTTACTACGAAAAAATACCTTTTGCACGGCATAGTTGTAAATGTTTTAGTTATACGTGTAATACAAATTCAAGTAACATTAGTGTGAGTTCTGTTGTTGCAGATTGATTGGCAAATAACTCATATGAGGATTGCAAGATAATACTTTTAGTAAGGAATGTATGCTGAATTGGAGTCATTTTACAATCGGATTTTAAGCAATTGATTATTTTTGCTGTGGTTCACTTTTTTGACAAGAGGATTTGTGATTTGTTTCAGAATGCCATTTTACAGGCGATGTTCCGCATACCACTATTCCAGAACATAAAACCGCTTTTGTCGCCTTTACTAATAATGTCATGTTTCTAGATTCACCAAATGTGAAATTTTCTGTTACAAATACTATGTTTTTATTTTTTGGGTTGAATGAGTGAGTTAATATTAACGTTGCATTGTGTTCAGCTACACTGGGGCTTTTGGCGACGGACCACGCAATTTTGAACCATGGTCAAGTGACGTGGACGACACCTTAGCTGGCACCCCCTCTCCTAACTACCACACCACACCAAGGGGAGGACGTTTCAGCTCTCGACAGATTTAACGTGCATCGCTGCCCTACACGACGGGTCTTTAGTGGTAATGGGTTCGAACTCATGACATGCCTGTCCTGATCTGATACCTTGAACATTGGGCTACCACAGCCCCTATTTTTTGTTGAACTAGCCATGTTAAATAACACTTAAAAATTGCAAATATAATACAAATAAACTTTAAAATACAGTTGTGCCAATGAAATTGACTGTGCTATGCGTAGACAAACTTTGCATCATAAGTAATTATAGTCCACGACGTAACTAAGTCAAGACAATAACAAACGAGTGTGCTCCCCGCCTCACCACAACCGATCACTCGCGTTTGTTAGTTGTACTTTATAATGAACTTTGTTATATTGAAATAAAATGCAAGCCTTTTTGATGACTGGCGTGCCCAAAATATTGTTTTGTGTGCCATGAATGACCCGCGTGCCAATAGTTTGCCATCCCTGAAATAGACCATGTAGCCCGCGCATGATCGTATGACATGCCTGCTATAGGGCATCTGGCTGGGAGCTATTTCTGATTGATTTGTTGATACATTGATTTATTACAGTTCACTCTACCAGTCTAGTACAGAAAGAAACTGTAATTTATAGATGAGCTACGATGTTTCCTAACTTTGTGGAGAATATGGTGGTTTTCTCTGTCAGTGGTGACAGAATGTGGTCTTGAGGTAATGCCTTTCCGAGACCACTGCTGCCAAAAATCATGCACAACTGTGCCGGTTTGTTCATTGGGTGCTTGGGAAGGGAGTCCGGAAGGTCCCGAATAAGCTGGACTCTAAATGAATTTTCTGGTTACAAATTTAGATCCGCCAGTGCCAAGGGGGCCTGTAGATCTTCTACGTCCAGAAACCAAAATGAGCTTAACTCAGCACTGATACACAATGGTTACACTCGTACCAAGTCTTTCTGCAATATCATGAAAAAGGGAATCCACCTTTTTTTAATCTCTATTATACTACCTCGTTTAACTCAGCGAGCTGTTGATAATGGCATCTTCGTCTTCTAAAGCTGAATTCACACCAAGGCTGTCAGCGTCGAGCGTTGAGCGTCCAGCCAATCAGAGACTTCGTCTCTGCTGGACTAATATCAATTCACAACGTCAAATCGCATCGATAAACCACACTCATGAACTTTATTGTGCATATTTTTAAAGCATAATTCATTCGCATCCTCAAAGTGGCGTATCTAGTGCCTCATTTATGCACCTCACGCAAAATTTGAATCAGTAATCTTTCGGGTGTTTAAATACGCCTACCAAATTTCGTTGATGTAGCACAACTCCTTCTTGGTTATGGGATTTTTCTTTCTATCATGTATTTTACTAATGAAGATAAGTGAAACAAAATGAAGTTATGTGATAAAAGGTGTGTCTAGTTTAAAGCAAACTATTTCAAGCTAGTTGAATTTAGGCCTTAATAGCAAGGGTTAATAAAAGCAGCCCTGTCTGAAATCCGTGATATGATTTATATATATATATAGGAGGAAAAAAAGACCACACACACACACACACTAAAAAGGCAGCTTTTCTTTTGAAACAGATGGAAAAATGTGAAACTTCTTTAATGAACATGGTTGGGAGTACCATAGCATAAATAATAAATGCTACAAGCTAATTATTGTAATAAGATGTATGTGAATCATCAAAAATATTTAATATGCTAAAATCTCAAGAAAATTATATCCAAAATTTCAGAAATGAGTTTGGAAAAATAGAACTAGGAGCAGGGCCGGTGCTAGCTGGTGTGCAGCCCGTGCACTGCACAATGGTGACCAAAACAAGGGGCGGCCGCATATAGTTCTATCAATCAAGCCAAATTTTGTGCAATTTCTCAAAATAAAACTTATATTAAGTCGAATAAATATGCTGAATTTTTAATAGTTATTGAAAAATCGAAATAAGTCTGCATTTCCGGATAGATAGCACAGTTTAAGAAGAATAGAATGTTAGTGTACAGTATATTTTTGACGAGTATTTTCTTATACAGGCCTTGAAAACTATACGCACAAACTAAGAAAGGTTATAGAGAACCGCCCTGTTTTTGCAGTGGAAATTGGACTAATAATATAATAATAATAAAGGGTCTATTTTTTGTTTAATACTGAAAAGTTAGAAATTTAACAAGTTTTATGAATTTATTCGAGGAGTAAATGTAGTAATTGAAAACAACATCCAAGAGCATTCTTCCGCGCATGGTACAGTCAAGGGATGAATTGTGCACGCTTATCGTAGATTCATGATATGCAGTTAAGTATGGTTTAAACTAAGTAATTCAAGTCTCAAAATATAATCGATCAACAAAATTCCCATAAACTTAGTTATAAGAAAAACTTCTTAGTGGTGGAAAACTACCAGGGATAGAAACTTATCTATAAGTGAATTTGAAAAAATAATGTAGACCAAGAAGTAAGATGTCGCTTCAAAACGTTTTCAAAATAAGCATAGAAAACTATTGCATCATAAATACCTATACTTACAAGCTTTTAAAGTAACTATAATTAAAAAATTTCATTCAGTTAACCATAACTACTACAATAGTTATGATAGGTAACTACTATAAATTTTTTTAAATATCTTTTCTGTACAGTGAAAATCGCTTAACACGAAACTGATGGGACTGAAATATTTTTCATGTTGAAAGAATTTCGTTTTATTGCCAAAAAAAATGTGTATCAACAGTATATATATATATATATATATATATATATATATATATATATATATATATATATATATAATATATATGTATAATACATATATATATATACATATAATATATATATAATACATATATATATATATACATTTACTATATATATAATATATATATATATATATATATATATATATATATATACATATTTATGTATTAAGTTTATTAAAGTTTATTTTATTTAAATAGACATGCATACATGCATATATTTAACACAAATTTTTTTTTTGAAAAAAAAGCATTATTTGAGTTTTTGGAAAAATAATCCTATGTTTTTATTTATTTTGCATTGTTTCCTTTAGCATCAGATTATCAGCAAATTATTCGATATTGTCCATTTTGTTATTCATTTCATCACTGGAATGTGCATCTGCACATACTTTTTATGACCTTCCTCATTTCGGATGTTATGGGAACAGGAGCTGCATTATTCATTTTCTTCGTCGGAATCTGCATCAAAGATTTTTTTTGAACTCTGATCGAACTAAAAAATGTCTTTGTCTGCCATAATTGGGGCTGTACACACAATATCATCTACTGCAATAAATTCTTCCGATAATACAATAGGACAGTCCAAGCCGGCCGGTATTTTCCGTATTTTGTTCAATCCCTGAAGGGAAATCTTTTCGTGTAAGCAGTTTTCGTTTCGTGTTAATAGAAAAAAATGCGTGGAAATACGTAGGAGTTTGTCGGGACCGTTGCATTATTTCGTCTTAAGCGTTTCCGCGTTAAACGCATTTCACTGTACATTTTAAAATCTATTTTTTTCCAGAATAATGGAGTATCGTATTCTGACAAATTTAAGATTTAAGAAAAAAAAGATCCGCATGAATGACACGTTTATACCCCCGAAAATTATGCGAGTACATTCAGTCTTCTCAGAAAGCCAGAAAAGTTATTTTACAGTTAATTATTAGGTAGTCTTTGTAAAGGTCTGACCGTCTAAAGGTATGGGAGAAACGAAAGGAAGACTAGCCATATTCAAAAAATAACTCAATTTATTCACAATACCACCAACAACACAAATTAAACTAACCAAAGTTAATAGATGCACCTAATTATCAAGTATGGAGAGCAATTAACCAGATACGCGACATATGAGAAGATTTTAAATAATTAGAACACTTACGTCTATTCAAGACTTTTATCTCATAGGCAGGAGAGTAGCTGCTGCCATATCAATGATACGGGGCCCCGAAGCTACAGGGGCCCCAACATGTGTAAAAAACAATTGTAAACCGTCTAAAGACCCCAAATAATGGCCCCAAGGAAATTTAATACAGGGTCCACTCGGGACTAGCTACGCCAGTGGTGTAACTGTATTTTATTCTGCATAAGGGCTTGTTTAAATACAATTAAATTAAAATTATTAAGTCAAAACAATCTAAAATATAAGCAATCAACGTCCCATCTTCAGCAGGCCACCGTAAGACCGGTCTGTAGCGATCAAAAGGTTGGAAAGCACTAACCTAAAATATATATATATATATATATATATATAGCAGTAAAATCCAAGTTCAACAATTACAAAAAAAAACTCTTCTGATCATCACTACTGCCACTTATGGTACATTAGAACCCTTTTAGATCTTAAAATCGGAAGAATAGATCTTCAGAAAATTTCATGATTCCCCTCCCACACATTTTTAGTATCAGCACAAATCATTTAACCCTACATTTTAGAGCTCAAACAATTTTAACCATTAACAAAATGGAAAGTACACGGATGCATTCCTTGCAAAACAAATGGACTATTCCCAGGAAATCCTAACACAAATCCAGAATAAATCTCGGTTTTATAAACCTTGCTTCTTCTTTCAAAGACTCTCTCCCTCAAATAACACACAACAGATGGGTTTTTTTGTGTACATATTTTCCCCTCTTCTGTATTTTGCTTTCAGCACCATCATTCCTCCGATACCTCCTAGTAAAGAAGGCTTAACACCAAACGGGTGGCTTTAAGCACCTCCCCCCTGTAAAAGAGCTTTCGAAATAGGATGACTTTTCCAACGGGGAAGAAAAATAATAATGGAATATAATATTTCCGAAATCCCTGCCTTTCATAGTTTGATTTATTTGTCTCAGTATTTCCACTTAATTCACTTAAAAAAATCATGTTTTATTTCGTTCCAGAAATGTAAGACTATACGGTTTGCCAATAATGATGTACCCCTTCGCCAATGTCCCCTTTATAAGGTTAACAATGGAACGTATAGAACTCTATGAAGGGAGGAATAGGTTTTGAATTACATCATTACAAGGAAATATTCCAGCTAGCAATCATTTTATTTTGCACCAATTAATTTAATAATATTAAGTTGCAAAAGTATAACGTTGAGTTGACTGATTAAGAATTTAAATGTATTTTGACTGGAAGCTCATTTGAATGCACATTATCAAATAACTAATTTTTTCTTATATAGTTAATAATCGACAGAAATTGTTGGTAAAGCACAGTTCTGAAACATATCCTGGTTCTGTAGCTTGAAATTTAAAACACAGAAGTTTACAGAAGGATTCTTGAACAAACGTTCCAGTTGGTATTTAGTTTCCTATTAAACATGTAATAAAATACCCTGCAATCCCAATTATTTTAATTTAGTTATTGAGTCGAACTTTCACATTTATCGAGGAAATTTAATCAAATATAATACTTTCAATCATCAGTGACGGATTTAGGTTCGATGGTGCCCTAGGTCCAAGTTAATTTGTTCCCTAATGTATAATAATAATAATGATAATACTCAAGTGAACTCAGTGGCGCAACAGCCCATAAAGACCAAGGCCTACTGTGCTATCTCTGTTTAGGTAGCCTTAGACACTAGGGTGCATGTGCAGATGTTTCGGTCAAGTGGTCAGTCTGACGTGAAAGCCCCAGTGTTCAGTTCCCAATCAAGCCTGGTACTCATTTATCTACCCACTGACGGGATGAAAGGCTGAGTCGACCTTTCCCAGCCCCAATGGCGTAACGTACACCCCTGTAACCGCCTAATTTCAGGGGCAGGGACTCAAAGGGCAAAAAGCTAGATTAATGCTAAGTATGTATTTGGGATTGGGGCTAAAACTTGAGTTTCCAGGGAGGCCCTAATATTTTACGTCACTACCCAGCCTGAGACCTGTGACGAGGAAGCACGATACACTACCACGCAGCCCCTGGGCTTCAATAATAATAATATGAATAGTAATAATGAATTCGAATTAAATTTAGGTTTTGAATTAGCAGGATATATATATATATATATATATTTGGTATAACAACTAAACATACAATTTAGAATAAATTGCTTTTAATTAAGAAATAAATCAAATCTATCTAATTAATCATGTAATACATTTGTTTCTTACTTTTATCCTCCTGAGAACTTATTAATTACGTCCTCAAATCTAACTTCTTGAACTAATTGTGCTTAATAATGCAAGTGCATTGAGCCTATCTTGCTTCATACCTGCACGTAAATAATTTTTTACTCTGTTCAGGGTAGAAAACGATCTTCCTTCAGAACATTTTGTTGCAGAAATACTTAGATAAATACGCAAAGCGATATCTTTATAAGGATATATATATATATATATATATATATATATATATACCGATATCTATATCTATATATTCTATATACAAAGAAATTGATTAAAAAATATATTAAGTGGAGTATAATGACTCCTGTAATTTAAGTTTCGAAGCCTATTTCTTTATATTTTTGTGATTTTTTCAAGTTACGACCCTTCTAAATTCAGCATGGCAGTGTTTGAAAAGCGCCTCACACATTACGCAAAACTATAAAATTTTTATGCGAGATTAAAAAAATAATAATGGAAATTAAAGTGAATAAATTTTTTGAGTAACCGGACGAAGGTATAATTAAATAGGGTGAATTAATATTTTGTGTAATAATGATGAGCAAACAAAAGCTACATTCTCAGAATTTTAAGAAAAATTTATGAAAAATCTAACGTTACTAGACAAATGCTATACTTAACGAACTTTTTTTCAATACCTCTATTTGTTATATATTTTAAATTTTAACTACTTACACGATTAATTATTTAAAAATATAATTCTACCCTTTTATTATTAACATCTTGAGGTTGTCAATGCAAGAAAAGAAGCATTATAATTCAGTCTTACTGCTGATAAAAAACAATCGATTTCAAATTTTTGCCTCCTTGAAAGTTTTGGTGCCCTTAAAAATGTGCCGCCCTAGGAGTTAGGCATCTCGGGTCTAAGTCTAAATCCGTCATTGTCAATAATTTCAATTTTTACATATGTCTTTTTTTATCAGGGCTCTAACTGCACATTATGTGTGAGGGTATGTTTTGTATGGAGAATAAAAATTATTTTATCGGAATCTACTTGTGGAGAAAAGACCTTCAATGGTATAAAGATTCTGAAAAAAATAATTGAAAAGTAATTAAAAAAATTAATGTTGTCACAAAGAGGTTGGAATTTGAGAAAAAAAAAGTGGAGAAAGATTTGTTTTGAGAGAGAGAGTTAAATGATTTTAGACTCAAAATAAAGTTTTTATGCAATATCAATAACTAAAAGCGATGATTATTGATAGGTATTACTTAGAGAAGAGAATAGTAAATAGAACAATGTACACACACACACATTACAACGTTTCGTAACCCCAGCTCTCTCCCCGCACAATCGTAACAGTACAACCCAGAGGGGTTTTTTTCCGGTTTCCGCCTTACCGTGTTTTGTAATTTAGAACAGATTTTTAAAAAAAATTAAATGCGAAAGATATTGTTAAATATACATCAAGTTTCTTTCTTGTAACTACTTAGTACAAGGGTGGCCAATCCAAATGACCTTGCGGGCCACTTCGGAAAAGCATTATAATCTCGTGGGCCGCATATAAAAATGTATATCTTTATATTAGATCCTCACCGTATCATTTATAGATAAAATGGAAGATCGGTAGTGGAGTGTGAGCTTATTGATTGTGGGTTCCATTCCTACATTCCATTCCTACACAATGTGTCATCATTTTGATTGATTGTGTGATAGGTTTAAGTGATTTGGAGCAACAAAGGCTTCTATCGCCGAATGCTAGTTAATTGTATGATTACGTGGATATTGCGCAGATTTATGTAACTGTGTTTTTTTTAACGTTCTTATGCGACGGAGTTGTTAGTTCGAATTTCAATGTCGCGCAAGACCCGTCATGTAGATGAGCTCGTACACGTTAAATCTATGCTTAACAATGGTATGATGTGTAATTTAAGCAAGTAGAGTGCCGATTCGTTTCGTTCTTGTCTCTTCACCGTGATTCAAGTTTTCAAAATCTGATAGCGCAGGGGTGTCCAACCCAAATGACTTTGTGGGCCACTTCGAAAAAACATTATCTCGCGGGCCGCACATAAAAATATGTACCTTTATATCAGATTTGGAAACAAAAAAACATTTATTGGAGAGAAATTTAAAACAGAATGAATTATTATTATTGTTTTCATTATTTTTCATGTATACAGACATAGATAATATAATAACGTATGTAATATACTAATGCAATGATCAAATAAAGTTTAAGGTATCCGACTACGTTCGGAACCGTGATTTTGCAGAAGCTTATAAATGGATAATATTTATGATATTTAGTGTCACTTAGATTACAAAATGTATATAAAATTGTTTTAAGAATAGTATTACAATGAAAAATTATTTAAGTACAATATTTTGACAAAAAATGAATATAGAAAGACCAATTTTCAAAATATTCTCCTTTTGTGAGAAATGCTTCTATTATAATAATATTTTACCTGTATATAGCTCAGACCTCTGTACAGAGGCTCAAGTAGAATTTTTGAAATGTATAACTTAGAAGTGGGTTTATCCATGTTTTACGACAACATAGGGGGGAAATTTTAAGAAAAAACGCTGATAATTATTTCAATTAATTGTAACTCTGAAAATAATGTGAATTTTTCAAAATTCATAGTTGAGCCTATGTACAGAAATCTGAGCTATATACAGGAAAAATATTATTATAATAGAAGCATTTTTCACAAAAGGAGAATATTTTGAAAAAAGGTTATTCTAAGTTAATTTTTTTTTCGAAATATTGTATTTAAATAAATTTTTTTTGTCCAAATGTCCTTAAAATAATTTTATACATGTATTCTTATCTAAGTGACACTAAATATCATGAAAATTATCAATTTATGCGCTTTTTTAAAATCACGGTTCCGAACGTAGTCGGATACCTTAAGGAAATAAACAAAAATGTGTAAAAAGGTGGACTAAGCTATTGGAATAACATAACATATAATGGATATAATTCGAATATCTGGCCAATGAAGTTAGGGATTCAGGTAACTGGGACGTCTGCGAGAAGGAAAAATGAACTTTTTTTACTCCAAATTTAAATGGTACTCACTTACTTCAATTAAAAGCAACGGGAGTAAAATTTTTAAGTTGAATTATCTGTACATTTATGCGCATGTTAATGTAAAAAAATTCCATTTTAAATTACAATTAAATCTGTAAGAGCAATAAACAATCAACAACTATTTTATTTTTATTTTCGAGACATGTTCTTACCTTTAGGTACACTTTGCTTAAAACCCACCGCATATATAGCTATTAAATTATACAGAGTTTTTGAAAACATAACAATCTATAAAATAAATGAAATAAAATTTTAAAAAATAAATTTATAAAAATTTTAAAGACTTTTAAATTTAGTGATTCAAATTTCCTTTAAATTTTACGCAGAATTTGCGCTACATCTAAAATTTGTAAATGTTTATTTGAAAACGAATTCAATCACTTTTTTGAAAATTTGTGGATCTTATAATATGCAAAATATCAGCAATATAGGTAAACTAGATTTTGAGAAAAGTGTACCCGAATGAACAAAAAATGCATTTTGAGAAAATCACAAATAAAGATATTTTCATCTATGATTTGTCAAATAATATTTTTTTAATGTAATGTAAAGTCAAACCATAATTAATTGGATTATTTTGCCTCATTTCTCACTTTTTAAAATGTAAGTTTAAAATTCTAGATTATTTAGAAGTCTTTTAATTACTCTTTCATTACTTCGTCAACACGTGTTGTCAACGATTCATACCTTCTCCATTTAAAATCCAAAAATTTATGTCTGTAAGTTTTAGCATTTTTACTTCACTTTGAACATCATTATTACAGGATGTTACAGAATTCCTTATACACATTTTTATTGTTGTAAAAATACACAACGAAAATGGCTTTGGTTAATTTAAAAGTTAATTTGATGTCTTATTTAAATGGAACTCTGTTTTTAAAAATTATAACAGAATAATCTCTAATTTTTTACTCAAACATGTGAATATTTATTTTGAAGTAAAACCAATAGTTATATAAACATATAGAGTTATTCATGAGTATTCAAATTTTAACAATAAGCAGTTAGGAAAAACGAAATGTCTGTTTTACAAGCTGTGCACTTAATTTAGAATAATCCTGAAGATCCACTTTGTACTAACTACAATTGATTTATAATTTAAGAACTACACTGAGTATTTACTAACGTAAAACTAAACATAATTAACATTTCAAAAACCCCCAGAATTTTTTTTTAATTTTGTAACTAACGATTTAAATTTTCCGTAATAGTTTTTGAAGGAAAAATGTAGAATTTTCAATAAATTTGAACATATAATACAGAAAAATTACATTCTTTGTATAGAAAAATTAGTTTTTTTACAATACATATTATATACAAAATGGATTTTGAAGAAAGCTTTCCTGAATCATACTTACATCACATTTGCTTACAATTTTAGAATTCAATTTTCTAGCGCTTTATTTATCGCATTTTCATAAATAATGCACCTATGGATGCAGAAAAGTACCCTCTATTTTTTTAAAAGTAAATTAAAAAATGCAAAATGTAAAGCAGTTTCACGTCTCCCAGTTACCTTCAGGAAATATAGTAATAGTGATGTTCTTCGACATAAAGAAAATTTTCACTAATGGTTGCCGATCTCCATACGTACTGCATAGATTTTAATGAAATTCGTTATACGTATATAAGTTGATATAATACAGAAAATGTATAATATGGGTCGTATATATTTGAATTAAGGTAATCTGAATTCATAAGTCGCGCATAACTCTGGGATACAATAAAATATCTAGCAACTTGTGTATTTGACACAGCCGCCCTGTTTCAAGCCTCTTGAATATTCCTCATCTTGTTTCTTCATTCTAATGGTAATGGTTATTCATTTTTCTGTTTGAATTTTACCGAATGTTGTAAAAAAATATCACAAAAATTGCCGAGGTGTGAGAACAAATGCAGCAAAGAAATGGGTTAGCGAAACATTTTTTTTGTTTTGTTTTTGTATGTGCATTTTCTTCCAACATGCAAGCATATGTAACCAAAACTAACAATTCGCACTTTGCTTGGAAATCAGGGCCGTAACTACCACCGTAGAAGCCGTATCAATGATACGGGGTACCCAAGCTACAGGGGCCCCAACATGATTAACTACAGTACCACTAACAAGACTTTCATTTCTAAAACAGACCCCCGAATGAGTTTTGATACGGAGCTCATTCAGAATTCGCTACGCCAGTGCTCTTAGATACCTAATCTAGCATAATTCTAAAGTGACAGACTGTCAACATAGATATTACAATTATCAGCAACTAAATATATACGCCTCACTTCAAGTTTAATTAATCACTGCTCCTATTAACAGTCTATCCTATCTCTCTTTTCTAACCTGAAAGTTTTAATTTTATTTACAAGTCTTAATTTGCATGGTCACTTCTTCTTCGGGGGGAAGAAAGCTTTATATAATATAATAATTTTTAAAGACTCAAAATTTCCTTAGAGGATTAGTACTTTAAGAGAACACGCGCGTAGATAGACCCGTCACCTCTTTGTAGAAGAACTGACTTACACATACTTTCCGTTATACGAGGCCGCGTAGGGCAGCGATGCACGTTAAATCTGACGAGAGCTGAAACGTCCTCTCGTTGGTGTGGTGTGGTAGCTAGGAGAGGCTCAGATATCGTCCATGTCACTTGACCATGGTTCAAAATGACGTGGTCCGTCACCAAAAGCCCTTGTGTAGCTGTACAGTGCAACGTTAATATTAATTCACTCACCCGTTATACGAGATTTATGGTTTAGTACTTTTTTTCATTAACTGCATTTACTCAGGAACTATAAGTTATTTTATATTTCTAATAATAAAATGCCTATGTTTATTTCAAAGGGAGTATTTTTGCTTGTTTATTATATAATTAAAGCATTTGGTCGCTATTATGACCAATAAGCTGGCCAAAAAATGTTTTACTTTTTACTTTAATACAGGTAGATGAGTTTATAGTTTCAACGTTAAGTATTGATCAAAATATGAAAAATTCTCTAGAGGGGCGGCACATTAGGTCTTTGCACGAAGGCGGTCGACACCCTAGGATCGGCCCTGATTAGGAGCAACTGATTTATCAAGGCTCTCGTTTGAAGAGGAAGCTGAACAAGCTCGCAAGCAGCAAAAGAGAAGAAATATTTTCAATAAAAGTAAAAAAGTGGGTGATGAAATTTTAAAAGAAGGCAAAATTTCAAAGGAAGTTAATTTTATGTGTCATATGAAATAAGAGCTAGAGCAGAACAATCCCAAAGAGACCTGAGATATATGAAACTGTTTTGGAACACTTCGCCGTATTTTTTGACGAGAGATTATTATATGAAATGAAGAAGAAAGCTGCACTAAATTTAAAGGAAACATACAAAGACGATTTTGAATCTTTTAATTTTGGTGATATAAATCGGATCAGTTTTTTAAAAAAAACAGAGATACAATATGAAGACCCCACTAGAAATTTATCGAGTTGCAAGAGGTCTCGGGTAGACCGACATTTGCCGATATCGAATGCATCAGGTGAGAGATTTTTTTTTCAATTTTAAAGCGTATTAAAAATTATTTAAGAAGCACTGTGGAAGAGAAGACAAACAACATGGCCATGTTATATGTAGAACAAGATGTTTTGGACAAAATAGAAACAACAAAAATAATTGATGAGTTTCCCAATGAAAACTTAAGAAGTAAAGTTGTGTAGCAAAATTGCAAGCTCTTTAGTGAGGTGTTTAATTTTTTTTTAAATACAGTTTTCTTTCGCCTTTGAGTTTTATTATTGACAACACATTTTATTTTGATAGTTTAAGGGCAACAAATCTTTTCACTATTTTAGCTTCTCGACTCTTGAGTCCATGACCCTCAAACCTTTTACCGCCAGGGGCCCCCAACTAACTTAATTCGCCTCTGCTCATGAGTAACGGCCGCGGAAGCCGAGTGGTATAGGTATCGGATCGTGGCTGGCTTTGTCACGAGTTCGAGCCCAGTACCACTAAAGACCCGCCGTGTAGGGCAGTGATGCACGCTAAATCTGTCAAGAGTTGAAACGTCCTCCCATTGGTGTGGTGTGGTAGTTAGGAGATGGAGGCGCTAGCTCAGGTGTCCTCCACGTCACTTGACCATGGCTGAAAATTACGTGGTAAAAATCCGTCGTCAAAAGCCCTCGAGTAGCTGAACAGTGCGACGTTAATATTCACTCACTCACTCACTGGTCATGAGTATAAGCCTATTACCGCTGCAGAGTCGCCGTGTAGGGTGAAGGCGATACATGTTAGATCTATCGATGCTCAAGCGTCCTCTCGTTCGTGTGGTGTAGAAGTTAGGAGAGGGGGATGCCAGCTAAGGTGTCATCCTCGTCACTTGACCATGGTTCAAAGATACTAGGTCTGACACCAAAGGCCCTAGAATAGCTGAATAGCGTGACGTTAATACTCACTCTTTTTTTTTACAGTACCGTCCGAAAAGTACTTAGAAAACGTAATGGTTTTTTTTCAGTGTTGACCGACGGTATTACTCGGCGTTCCTTATTCAATGTGTGGAAGGATGAACAAGATCCCAAGCACAAAACTAATGTTGTTTTGAGTTTAGTTAGGAATACAACGGACTTTGATAAATATTAGGACCAGCAGCAATTAAAATATAGAAAAATTATTAAAAATTTCTGCTTGTTTGTAGGGGGGAAATGGATGAGGTGCCATAAAAATGAAAAATACTCCAAGTCGAATGATGCGTGGTTGTCGGGGGAGTAAGATTTATATTAGATTTTATTATTTTTAAGAAAAATATACAGGTAGTATTTTAGTATGGTATTTTATGTTTATTTAAGCTTATAATAATTATTTTTTCGGAATTATAAACTTAAAAATAGTTTTTCTCAGTTTGTATTGTTTCGGTTTCAAAATACCACTTCTTCCACAACTATACTCCTGTTCGTGAAAATTGCAACACCACGAAGGACCTACGCGAGTGAGCTGAAATTTTCAGGAAATGTGTGTGTAAAGTAGGGCATGATATGCAAATGATTAGAATTGCAGACCGGTAGCGCATGCGTATGCTGAGCAGCGCCCTCTGAAAATCGAACCGAATATATACTCCTGTTTGTGAAAATTGCAACACCACGAAGGACCTACGCGAGTGAGCTGAAATTTTCAGGAAATGTGTGTGTAAAGTAGGGCATGATATGCAAATGATTACGATATGCAAATGATTAGAATTGTAGAGCGTATGCTGAGCAGCGCCCTCTGAAGGGTAGATCGAACCGAATATATACTCCTGTTTGTGAAAATTGAAATTGAGCTTTTTCAGGAAATGTGTGTGTGTGTAAAGTAGGGCATGATATGCAAATGATTAGAATTGCAGACCGGTAGCGCATGCGTATGCTGAGCAGCGCCCTCTGAAGGGTAGATCGAACCGAATATATACTCCTGTTTGTGAAAATTGCAACACCACGAAGGACCTACGCGAGTGAGCTGAAATTTTCAGGAAATGTGTGTGTGTGTGTGTAAAGTAGGGCATGATATGCAAATGATTAGAATTGCAGACCGGTAGCGCATGCGTATGCTGAGCAGCGCCCTCTGAAGGGTAGATCGAACCGAATATATACTCCTGTTTGTGAAAATTGCAACACCACGAAGGACCTACGCGAGTGAGCTGAAATTTTCAGGAAATGTGTGTGTGTGTAAAGTAGGGCATGATATGCAAATGATTAGAATTGCAGACCGGTAGCGCATGCGTATGCTGAGCAGCGCCCTCTGAAGGGTAGATCAAACCGAATATAAATAGACAGCTGTAGCGCGAGGCGTGTATTATTATCGGTGGTTATATCGGTGGTTATATGCTAGTGTAAACGTTAACTGAATCTTTACTATGCCTCGTCGATGAAAGGGAGTGAAATTTGAGCAAATTTCGGAGTTTGAACGGGGCAGAACCGTCGGCCTTCGTGAAGCTGAATTGTCTTATCGTGCAGTAGCCGCTCGTGTGCAGCGTAACAGCAGCACAATCATGCGTGTTTCGAAGCAGTGGACGGATGAGGGTCTGACAGCTCGGAAATCTGGGAGTGGACCCCGAAATGTGACGTCAGCTCGCGAAGACAGACGCCTGGTGCGAATGGCTCAGACGGACCGCACAGCTTTTTCTAGACAATTGGCAGCACAGTGGTCAACAGCTACACGTGTTTCATCGTGTGCTTCATCAATTCGGAGACGTCTGCTGCAGCGTGGGCTGCGCGCAAGGATTCCTTTATTCAGGATTCCTCTCACGCAAAACCATCGCCGCCTGCGACTACACTGGGCCAATGTGCATAGGAGCTGGCGTGCTGATTGGCAGCAGGTCGTCTTTTCTGACAAATCCCGCTTCAATTTGTGGCACCATGATGGCCGAATTCGTGTCAGGCTCTATGCCGGTGAACGGCGCATTCCGGAGTGCATTATCGAACGCCACAGTGGACGAACACCCGGAGTTATGGTCTGGGGTGCCATAGATGGGGGATGGGTGATCACAATTGCTACGAATTGTGGGCAATTTGAACAGTACCCGATACATAAACGAAGTTTTACAGCCCTAAGATATTCCTTTCCTGCAAGGATTGCCAGGGGCTGTATTCCAGCAGGATAATGCACGTCCACATGTCGCCAAGACTGTCAAATCCTATCTTGATTCGCAGCAGGTACAGCTTCTTCCTTGGCCTGCGTATTCGCCGGATATGTCACCGATTGAACATGAGTGGGATATCGTTGGGCGGCGTATCGCTCGTGATCTTCGTCCTGTTGCTTCGACAGACGAACTTTGGTTGCGCATACAAACAATATGGAATACTCTTCCGCAGACAGATATTAAAAATGTGTTTAACTCCATGCCGCGTCGTGTAGCAGCTCTTATTGCGGCGCGTGGTGGCCACACAAAATACTAATTTCTGTCTCTTTTAATTGTTTGTTTGGTTTGAAAATGTAATCATTTATTTGTACCATTACCACTCAACTGTGTATTAAATTTCATTCAACTATGATGCTTCCTTCATGGTGTTGCAATTTCAACAAACAGGAGTTTATATTCCATTTTCCCCTACGTCTTATATGTAGTGCATGTAGCAAAATTAGGGATCCATTTTGCTGTAAATTGAATATTTATTTTCTTGAAAAAATGAAATGTGGGAAATATTAGGTTTTTTTGGTTGAATTTTAGCATATATATTGCCGCACGCATAATTTGCTACAAGTCCCGATAGCCGAGTTGGCAGAGCGTTGGACTGAACTTCCTCAGGTCTCGGGTTCGAATCCCGGCCCCGGCAGATTTATCTAAAGACTGACTTGTTCTCCTTTTTAATGTATTGTTTCTCTAGGTTCTAGATGAATCCAGATCATTCTTTAGAGTGCATACTGGGTATTTCTCGAATATTCCGAAGTGTATAAAAGCAGAGTTCATCGCCAGTTGGGGATGTTCTCAGTCCAGTGTTGTATCGAGCTCCCAGCGTTAGAATAAATCTAATTGTTTGTTTAATTGAACTTTGTCCTTTTTTCGAACTCCGTGACAAGTTTGGTGGAAGCGCGAGGTACAATTACGTCAAACGTGGATAATAGCGACAACCTTCGCAGGAGCCTCCGGTTAAGAGGATTATCCCCCGAATTCGGACTGTTAAAAGAAAATAGTAGGAAAAGGACAAAAATGCCGACCGAGCAAGAAGCCAAACCCGCTGTAGTAACACCTTCGTTACAGCAATGGAGGAGCCCATCGACCTTCCGAGGAGCGCCTGGGGAAGACCCTCTCAAATGGCTTAAAGAGTACGATCGAGTAGCCAACTTTAACAAGTGGGATGACATGTCATATGTGCCTGGCTAACGTTTATTTCTTTCTTGACGGTACTGCGAGACAGTGGTATGTCAACAACGAAGACGCCTTAGATTCCTGGGAAGCGTTTAAAAATGGACTAAGTGGACTTTTCGGTGACCGTCAAAAATATACCAGAAGGGCAGAAGAACAACTAAAATGCCGAGCCCAGCGTTCAGGCGAGAGTACACAGTCCTACATACAAGGTGTATTAGGACTTTGCCAAGAGGTAAATCCTTTGATGAAAGAAGACGAAAAAGTGTCACACCTAATGAAAGGTGTTGCTGAGGATATTTATCAGGCCCTGTTGACGAGAGAAATCAACGACACAGCAAGTTTTATCAAATGGTGCAACTATATCGAAGCAGAAGAGAGTTGGTCGACCGAAATTTGAAAGGCTTCCAAACGTCGTACCGGTTGCATCCCTGACGGATGAGACTGATTTTGTCTCTCTTATTCGCACAATCGTACGAGAAGAAGTCCATCGACTAGTTAACCAGACGCAAGAATCTTTGGACTCCGATCCCCAATCCTTAGAAGAGATCGTTCAAGACGAAATTGAAAGGGTTTTGGCCCCAGTGTCAACAAAACCTACAGAAACTAGACCACGACCAACATACGCCGCTGTAACCAGGAAATACAGAGCTCCTGTTCAGAAATTCCCACCTGAACCAAGAAAAACAGATGTGTGGAGAACGGCTGACAACAGACCTGTTTGTTTCCACTGCGGACGTCCTGGACATGTAATGCGCTACTGCCGAGAGAGAAAGGCTGTCTTTGACAACTCTCGAAACCGCCGACGGAACTTCGACGACGTTGGCACTGAAGAAGAAATACGCCAACCAAACTCTTCTCGCCGTTTTACGCCAAGTCCCACGAGAGGCCGATCCCCAATACGTCGTTACAGATCCCCGTCGCCATATCGCCGATCCAGTCAGTCGCCAGGCCGTAGGAGCAAAGAAAACTAAGAGAAGTTGTCCATGTACTGCGTATGAAACCGTACCATGATCCCGCCGAGCAAATCGAAACCGAGGATATTCCTCCCAAAGAATCATACAAAGGACCCATCACTCGTTCCAGAATAAAGACCCTTGAACAAAATGACAGCGGGGCGCTGTCTTCTTTTTCGAGGGGAGCAAAACCTTTGCCGCACGCATAATTTGCTACAAGTCCCGATAGCCGAGTTGGCAGAGCGTTGGACTGAACTTCCTCAGGTCTCGGGTTCGAATCCCGGCCCCGGCAGATTTATTCAAAGACAGCCTTTCTCTCTCGGCAGTAACGCATTACATGTCCAGGACGTCCGCAGTGGAAACAAACAGGTCTGTTGTCAGCCGTTCTCCATTCCAGTCTTTGGATAAATCTGCCGGGGCCGGGATTCGAACCCGAGACCTGAGGAAGTTCAGTCCAACGCTCTGCCAACTCGGCTATCGGGACTTGTAGCAAATTATGCGTGCGGCATTATATATATCAGCATTTTATTATTTTTTTTCTTCAAAACTTATTAAGGTACTGTAAAATGGATCCTAGAAGTGTTTAAAACATCCTCAGAAATATTACAAAAATTCCACGGCAAAAAATTAATTGACACAAAAAGTTAAAAGAACATTTTAAAAATTTCCGATTTTTTTTTTTTTTTTAAAAAAATTAAATTTTTTAAAATTGTGCGAATAATGTGTGCAAAATTTTATTTCGTACCATTTTCTTAAATAGAAACATATGAAATGCTAAAATATAATTTTTAAATACATAAATAAAAAAATGACCAAAGAGTGCAGAGTCCTTTTAAACCCTACCTATTATCCTTTGTTGTATATGTACAATATTATGTTTGATTGTATGTGTTTAGCCTGTTAAAATTTAATTTTTTGAACTTACCACACTGTTTCTTGTATATATTCTCCCACGCGTAAATTACTGCTTCTTTTAATATCCTTAGATCCTTGTTTAAAAACTAGTTCTTCTTAGCAATCATTTATTCTTGATCAAATTCAAGCGTTACATAAATTAGTTAAGACCCTATTAACCTTATTTCTTAGTAAAAGACAGAAAAGAATGCGCAATTTACATTAATTACTATGATTTTTGATCATTACATATAATTATGAAAACTTTAAAGCTATACACACACAATAATATCCGTGCGCCAGATTGGGAAAATTGTCCACTGTGCGTCGGTACTATGACCTGCTGCAGATGTTTGTTATGCCGCAACTACAACAAAGACGGGTCCTTACTTCGGCCATTTTCATGCAGGATGTCACGCCTCCACATATCCACGGATCCCTGAAGGCACTATTGCTCCAGTCCTTCACAGAGAAACATGTTGTTAGTCACTTTTTCTTAATCCATAGCCATCACGTTCGCCAGATAGAATGCTGTGCGATTTCTGGTTATGGGGCTATTTAAAAAGTATTGTGTATCTAAAAGACTTTGTATTTAATATAAAAATATATAGGAGGGAATGCCAAGGTAAACTAAGAATTAAAATAACTGTAACATAATTAAAAATAGTTATAGTAAATATCAATTCTTACATTATAATGCTAAAGCGATACTTCAGGAAATAAATAAACAGATTAAAATATCACTGTCTATAATATATATATATATATATATATACATACATATATATGTGTATATATATATATATATATATATATATATATATATATATATATATATATATATATATATATATGTGTCAGTAGCGCACACAGAAATTTTCAAGGGGGGTCCGGGGTCGAAAGTTCATCATTCTTGTATCATGCTCCTTTTGATTTTGTCGATTTTCAGGAACAAAACACAGTAAAAACTAATTATTGAATAATAATTAGCATTAATTAATAAAATTAATTATTAATAACAAATACTTAATTAGATTTTACGTACTATATACTTAGAATTACAATCAATCGGAAAAAATATCAAGTACTTTGGGGGGTCCGGACCCCCAGGTATATATAGGTATATGCATATATATATATGTATGTATATATATGTATATATATATGTATATGAATATATATGTATGTATATATATATATCTAATATATAATTATAAATGCGAAAGTTTATAAAATCTTTGTGAGTCTTTCTTTCACGCAAAAACTACTGAATGGATTTTAATGAAACTTTACAGTAATATAGCTTATACATCAAAATAGCACATAGGCTATAATTTATAGCATAGACTATAATTTATAAAGATATTGTATGAAGTGTCCAAAATAAAACGATATTTGTCAAGTAAGTAGGAAAAAATTCTGTCATCTGCTAGCAATTCTGGCATGCGCTGCAAAAA
>BMAU01005133.1:0-16860 GCA_019973935.1 Trichonephila clavipes | reverse complement strand
CTGAGCCAAATGGGTGTGCTGTGGGGAAATCTAAACCTGTAAATGTTATGTCAAACAAACGGAAAATTTCAAACGAAGTTTGTCGTCGTAATGCTTTTCTCTCCCTTAGGGTAGGAGAATTCGTAAAGTATCCGATGGCTAGATACATATTTAAGTCTTAGAGACAATGAATTAAGTTTTAGAATTTGTTATGTAATTTATTTCAGGCCATTTGGGACCTTCCAATAAATCCCGTTTTCTTTTTGGAGGGGATTGTGACAAATCTGTACGGAACCTTTCCACTAATATTCTTAGGCGTCTTTTTGGAGATTATAAATTCACGTATATTTCCAATCAACTCCAAAGAGCGAGCGAGATATGCAAAGTAGATAGAGTATTTAAGTAGAGCGTTGTAAGCTATCAAGGATGAAGGCTATTGAGCCAGCAGCAGTAGCCACAAGTTTGGAGGATTCAATTGGACGGCGATATTGAAGAGTTACGTTTGGTAATCTACAAAGGCATCTTGTGAAGACACCTAAGTATTGCCAGGTGATATAATATAGTTTATTATCACTTGAAACAATCGTTAGTTTAACGAAATTAGTTTAAATTAATGAAAGATGATAATTTGAGTTACGTGTATTTCTCGGACCAACTATTTCGGTAGACCTTATTTGATCTTACGCTTGATTATTGATTAATTTCATAAGTCGTAATTTAATTTAATATTAAAGGTAAATCTCTTTTGTTTGACGTAATATAGAAATATTATATGTTCGTAGAGTTTCTAATATTTGAATCAATATGTGATATTCCTTCTCTTGGAAGAACATCTCTCGAAATATGAGCGTGAGCTAGAGGCGTAGGATTAACAAAATTAACATTATCTTAAATTAAACATTATCTTAATATGGTTTTATTAAGATATTCAACTTAAACCTGTAACAAATTAAATTATAATAATTAATTTGAGAGAATCTACGAATGCAAAATACGCAATACACAATATACATATATATATATATATATATATATATATATATATATATATATATATTTATAATAAGACTTAGTCTAATTCAGACCACTATCAATAAGTGAACCGCGTAATCCCCGATTCTAATGTTAGATAAACAATCCTACCTTATTACAGCTTAGAGAAACGATCAATGTTGTTCTACGCTTAATATTGTCCTTGTATGCACTGATGTGCTACTTGACCTTTATATATTCGATAACTAATAACTTGTATTCACTTCACGTAAAACTCATTCAGATTTGAACCACGAACTGTAATAACCATCAACTACCACAAACTAATATCAATTGTCAAACATTACCTTACATTGCCATCCCGCTTACTCTACGTTCCGATATTTAAACGTATGTTCATTTGCATATTTCATTCACACATCACTTCTTGGATTTGGTTGGAAAAGAGTTGCCATTAATTCTGGCCCAAAGAACCCAAAGGACATGTTAAAGAAAAGACGCGTGAGCCCGTCACAATCCCCTCCAAGAAGCAAAACGGGATTTATTCGAGGTTCTTAATGACCCTTAAGAAATTACGTGTCTAAATTTTATTCTTATACTTCTAACTTTCCACGCTTTAAATTTTAACTTCGAATATTCATTCTAACCATTAATTTCCAATGTTCCAATTAAATTTTAATTTTCACTATTCATCTTATGTTTAATTTTTAATATTTCTCCTTTATTTGAATTTTCAACAGCCACCATAAATTTTACTCAATTAACTAGACAAAACATTCATAGTTATGCATTTTAATCACGGTAGATTTTCACAAGTACAAAATAAATAGACATGCCCCATCCTTGCGAAGGGACCGGGGAAAAACCATATGACTTAAATGGTGAAAAAAAACGAGGTCCACGTGTCCCTTAACTAACTTAATTCTACTTAAATACTACTTAAAGTATAACAATTCTGCTTCTTCATAGCTTCCTTGGGAACCGCCCCTGACAAGCCAAATGGCATTCTGCGAAAAGCGTAGGTGCCCTATTTCGTGACAAACGCTGTCTTAACTATATCACTAGGTTTCACAGCCATCTGAAAATATCCCGACCTAAGATCGAGGGCTGACATTATCCCTGTATGGGATATGTTCATTATTAAATCGTCTATTAAGGGTAAAGGATATCGAGGATACTTTGTGATCGCATTCAGTTTCCGTTAATCAACAGCAAATCTATACGCTCCCGGATTATCCGACGGTGTGTAACCCATTATTCTTTCTACATAACACAACTGGTGACACGTACGGGGATTGAATGGGAATTATAGTTCCTCCTTTCAACATTTTGTCTACGTGAAAATCGAGAATAACTTGTTTCACTCTATCATACATGTACGGCCGGGAAACAACCGGTGGTTTATCTCCCGTGTCAATCTCATGATATAAAACATGCGTAAGCCCTGGTTTATCCGAAAACAATCCTTGAAAACTATCAAATAAATCTTGCAATTCCCTTTTCTGTTTTACCTCTAATTTTGTCTTAGAAATATCTCTTTCTACTTTTTCTACCTCAACCGTTTTAACCACCTTATCAATCTGCGAATCCGGAATCGCTAAAGATTTTTGATCAAAGTCTAAAATAATCTTTGATCCGCCTATGCAATCTATCCCAAGAATACATGGGTATTCCAAATCTGCCAACACATGGAACAACCAAGGTTTTTCAAACTCCCTTATTCTTATATTTAATTCCACAACTCCAATATTTTTACATTTAGCTCCCTGTGCCGTGATCACCTGAGTACTCGATTTCTTTACTTGCTTATAAAAAAATATTTTTGGTATGTCTCTTCCGATATAAATGATTTCTCCGCTCCAGTGTCCCATAAAGCTTTCGTAAAAGTCTGGTTTAATAAAATAGGAACAAATGGGAGTTCCACCGGAGACATGCATATTGCTGAAAGTTTAACCGGTAACTCATTTATGGACTGCGTCTGATCACCTTTAACATCACTCCCTTTCAAAACATTTAATCGCCCCATTTGTCTTCTATTGCCTCGACTAAAATTTTCACTCTAACCCCTATTTCTTTTATCCTCTCTACTAAAATCGTCATTTTGATCTCTATTTCTAAATTGGTATCCCCTATCGTTAAATCTTCGAACATCGTTTTGAAACCTATTCCTGCTCTTGAACCACTAATTTCCTCATAGTTACCCCTATAATCTTTCTACCATTATTCGGTCTACGCACCACTTCAGAATTTCTCCAATTTCCTCGATTATTATCAACATTAAACATCATACGCTCAATCCAACCTCGTCTTTCTACATTATCACTATTTCTCGAACCCCTTATGCCTTACATGCATATCTTTCCTCAAACTTATCTAAGACCTCCAACAATTGGGTCGTGTTTTGTGGGTTACGCACTTCTACGTAATCTTGAACTTGTGGTTCCTTTCTCTGACATCCCCAGTTCTAATTTTTTTTTGTGTGTTTTTAATAAATCGTAAGCAAAATCCGTCGGTACCTGGTTCTGTCTTTGCTGTGACGAGTAAAAACGTGTCTCTAAATCTTTCCTATTTTGGATTGCAGGGAATGCCTTCGACAATGCTGCTTTCAGCTGGGCGAAGTCCATGGTGGTATTTTGCACTAACGCTTATCCGAATATTTGGTACCAATCTAGGGCTCTCCCCAGGAGATGACCTTTCAAATAAGCACACGATAAGTCACTGGGTATCTCAAGTAATTTGATTTGATTGTCAATACCTTCCAAAAATTCGGTGACGTTCTCAGACCCAGAAAAGTGCACTTCTGGCCAAACATTAAACCCTCTTGCGTTTCTCATCTCGGGGTCATATAGATTAAACCGAGTTGGGCGTCATTGTGATGTTCCTCCCCTTGGAAGAACATCTCTCGAAGTATCAGAGTGAGCTAGAGGTGTAGGATTAGCGAAAGAATGAATTTGTGTCATTATCTTAATAGGACTTTATTAAGATATTCAACTTAAATCTTTAACAAATTAAATTATAATAATTAATATGAGAGAATCTACGATGTTAAAAATACGCAACACACAATAAGACTTAATCTAATTCAGACCACTATCAATAAACGAACCGCCTAATCTCCGATTAAAATATTAAATAATCAATCCTACCTTATTACAGCTTGGAGCAACGATCAATCTTGTCTTTGTATCCAATGGTATTCAACTTGGCTCTTTCCTTCTATTCGATCACTAATAATTTGAATTCACGTCACACAAAACTCATTCAGACTTGAACCACGAACTATAATAACTATCAACTGCCACAAACTAACGTCAATTGTCAAACATTGCCCTACATTGCCATATCGCTTACTCTAAGATCCGATATTTAAAAGTTTGTTCATTTGCATCTTTTATTCACACTTCACTTCTTGGATTTGGTTGGAAAAGACTTGTCATTAATTCTGGCCCAAAAACCCAAAGGACTTGTTAAGGAAAAGACGCGTGAGACGTCCCACTGTCACTGCTTTGTATACTTGAACTCGGGTACTATTGAAAGGAATAGATTTTGGCAGAGAGATGAGTCTCAACAAGAGTGATGAAAAGCACGGTCAAGTTATATGAATGAAAAGAAAGGGGCAGGGTCACCCTGAGAAAAGACCCTTTTTCGAAGAAAACTGAGGCGATCTTGTGTCAATTATACTTCCGAACTAATTCTTTTAGTTTCCTGTGCTTAAACAGACAAGACAAAGTAGGACAACAAGAAAGGTAACAATATTTTCATTTTCAAATTCTTTTTTAAATTTTTAATGCCCAGGAATTTTAATCATCGCGTAAGGTAAAGTGAAAAGGAAAAATTATTTTGCTACATTTGCGCTTTTTCTATTTTATTTATTTATTTATACATAAATATTAATGTCATCAGATACGTGGAATATTTTCGTGTTGATTAACATTTTTAAGTATGTGTGTTTTCGTAGCTTGAATGTACCGTAATCTCATTAAAACATTTTCGATTGACATTGTTATTCAAATGAAAAAAAATATTATTTGCCTCTAGTATAAAAATAACTCCCTTAGTCGCTTATAAAGGACGATAATAGGTCATTTAAAATGCAAAACATTAATAAACTTTTAAGTACTTTCATGAATTATTTACCATACATAAAGGATCCTAACAGCAATAGCTCGAAATTGAAATACATTGTAGTTATATTTATTATGATGATTTTGTTTTGTAATCGTAATATATTGTGATAATTTTGTTTAATAATAAATGAACTAGTCTGTAATTGCTAAATATTTAATTTATATTGCTTTTAACTGTTAAAAAATTTTCAAAGAAAAAATAAGTTAATTTTATTTATATAGACACTTTTTTTTCTTTTTATTGAATGTAACATGTGAAATAAACATATAATTTTTCTAATATATTCTAAGCCTATTAAGTTAGCCATTCTTTTGTAAGATTAAATTATTAAAACTTGAACAATATATATACATATATATATACACTGGTGTCCAAAAGTTAAGCATAATTGATAAATATGTGAATAAAAAAGGAACTGTAAATCAGAATGGCGTGAAACGTGATATGTGAGTGTAAAATGTTTATAAAATAAGGAAGCAAATCAAAAGAATGATAATAATTAATTTTATTATCCAAAGTAGCAGTTTGAAAGAAAACTGTGCATAGCAAGGTTTCACACTTTAAAGAAAAAATGAAAGAAAACATTAAATATAATGCTGATGCTGCAGTTTAAGAAGGCGTGTGGTCACCTCTGATAGCTAGGCACGCTGCACAGCGATTTACCATACTTGCTATGAGATGATGAATGTGTTGTGGGCTCAAACGGTTCCAAGCTTCTTGGAGAGCTCTCTTCAGTTCTGTAACGGAACTTGGTGGGTGCGAAAGGGTTGCAATTTGTCTCCCGAGAATATCCCATACATGCTTGATAGGATTTAAATCAGGGGAGTACGCAGGCCATGACATGCACTGGTTGATTTCCGTATAAAGGAAGTCATCAATCAGCACCGCTTGGTGACATGGCGCTATATCATCCATGAATATGAAGTCAGGAACGACAGCACCTCGAAACAAGCGAACATAAGGCTCAAGAACTTCGTCTCTGTATCTTTGAGCATTCACAAACCCCGTGTCAAAGAAATGGAGGTCTGCTCTGCCGTCCATCATGATGCCTGCCCATTCCACTACTCCCCTTGATGAAAAATGATGTCTTTTCGTTATGTTTCTTGGTTCAAAACGTGTTCCACGTTCTCTCTATATCGTTACCCACCGAGAATCACTACTCAGACTAAACCGGGACTCGTCACTGAACATCACATTGGTCCACTCTCCCACTCTCCAATGTTGATGTTTCAAACTCCAGTTCAAACGAGTGCGTTTATGCGCAGGTGTGAGGGGAATGCAAACTGCTGGTATTCTGGCATACAGGCCAGCATGACTGAGTCTCATGTAAACAGTTTGTCTTGAAATTCGTATTCATGTGCCGTCTGTGAGCGCTCTGTGAGCGCCAGTGCTCTGGCAGTACTGCCCCTCTGACGTCACGCACTTATTACCAGATATTGGTCTTGGTGAGGGGTTGTAACACTTCTCTCTCGTCGACCTGATACTGGTTGTCGGGTAACATCTCCCGTTCTTTGAAACCTCTGCCACAGTCTAGAGATCACAGATTGATCCATATTCAGAATTCAGACACTTCTATTTGTGATCGTGAGGATTCCAGCATTTCAACGATTCTTCCTTTCGTAAACATGTCCAATTGACATCTTTGTGCCATCATTCACCTTGTTTGATGGTTAACAACGTTCATTCGCACAGTAGTTACACTAAACTTGTCTGAACTGCCTATACTGCGTGAATCGGATTCTCCGCTTTCCGACATACACCGGTTTTTCACGCATGATGTAGTCGACTGAAAAGTTTTGCATTATCCCAATGTTTCTTCTTCACCCAATTAATATCCGCAAGAAATTTGGAATAATTTTACGAATATTTACTCCATGTTTTTCGCCTTTTACAATTTATGCTTAACTTTTGGACACCAGTGTATATATGTATATTGCATGCTATATTGTCATTTTAAGAGGAATTTACAAGATACCTTTTCAATTAAGACCTTTTACACCAGTGATTCCCAAAGTGGTCTATGACGACCTGCAAGGGGGAGGGGGGTCCAGGTCAGCAAAAAAATAATTTGAGGATCAATGAGGTGTAAGTGATATTGGCTCTCATTAAACTAGATCGTGAGTTCAATTTTCAAAGAAAATTTAATCAATTGGAAATTTTTTTTTACTTATTTAGTAGATGTATTTACTAAATTTAATTTAATGACGTTAATTTGCCCATACAAGGTGAAAGCATAATTTCTTTTAAAAACACGAACCATCTCAGAGTTTCTTTCCAGAGTTAAACTAAAGAAGTATAATACTGGAGGTCCGTAATTTTCTCAAATTAACCCAGAAAATATGGCAGTACGTTTTAACCTACATTCAACATTTAACTGCCTTTTATTAAGATTTTGAAACCAATTTTGAAAATGCCTTGACTATGATGATACCACTGTAGGCAATGAATTTACATGGTCACATTGGGAAAAAAATGTCACATGACAACGGGAACTGATCGTGATATGCACCAATGAAGATTTTAAAGTTTAGAAACGGATTCCTGCAATTTTGTCTTTAAAAAAGCAAACCTGTTATTTGTCCAGAATTATGGAATATCGTGAGGAAGTTTTTAATTATTTTTCCTAGTAAGAAGAAATTTCAGGCATTTACCTATCTCCAGAACAAAAAAAAGAAACTGGACACTACTAACAGAGGATATATAAGGTTAAACCTGACAAGATTGATACTAAATGTAGAAAATTTGTTATTGTAGCGCAGGATTCAACCCTCCCATTAAGATCAATTGTATGTTGCTTGGTTGTTTCATTTAACAGTTATTTTATATATTAATTAACTTTTAATTTAATTAATTAACAAATGCTTTTTAAACTTTTAACTCTATACTTCATCAGTTATAAATTTAATTCTTTTAAAGTAGTAGTAGTAGTAGTACTAACAGTCAAAAAGACATTTAAGTTGATAAATTTGCTAAAATTCAATATTAATTAAGCAGGGGTCTACCCCATACTGAAAAGCATGGCAAGGGGTCTATGAGACAAAAACGTTTCGGAACCTCTGTATTACACGAACAATTTGAAAGAATATTTAATGCAGCCTAATAATTAATTATGTGTATAATTAATTATATGTGTTATGTGTATACTTAATTATATATATTATGTGTATACTTATATATATATATATATATTATATATATATATATTATGTGTACACTTAATTATACATATTATGTGTATAATTAATTATAAAAATAAATAAAAAGTGCATAAAATACCTTTAAAATATTGTAAAAGTTATGTATGCTACTAATAAAGTTCATCAAAATGCATATTTTGAAAAATTGAAAAATTGAGTTAATAAATTATCTGCCGTTTTTAATACGGAAGAATTTTAAGAAAACATTTAAAAGACTTTAAGATTTTAAACCAAAAAAATAGAAATATTTTAAAAAATACAAATTCAATGCAAAAACATCCTTCAGATAAATAAATTGCAAAATTTCAGGCATTAATTATAAATTTTGAAGGACGATTATTAAGAGTAGTCGGTAGGGCCTATACCGACAATGTTAAATTGAGCCATTTTAGGAACCTGTTTCTCAGAAATTGTTGAACATGAAAACTTCAAATTTTGGCTGTATAATAATTTGACTTTTTTATTTAAATAACAGTAAAATGTTTCAAATATATTGTTTACTTTTTTCAAAAAAATTCTTCATAAAAGTATCGCTTTGAAAGTTGTGAAAATTGTCATTTTTTTTACGATACTTCTGAGCAAAATATTTTGGGAAAATCTCCAAGAAAGTAGCTCTATTATATATAGTTACATATTATTTATGTGCAGTAAAAATTGCAAGTATATTGATTTTTTAGATTCTTTGAAAAAGGTACACGTAGTTTGAAAACAATCATTCTGAGATAATTGCATTTTAAGTGTAAAAAGGCACTTAATTACAAAAATAATGAATTACAACATGTATTTGTCCTATTTTATTAAACATTAGTATCTTCTTAATTTTTTAAACATAAAATAGGAAACAAAAAAGTCTTAAAATGTTCAGAAAATACATATATAGTAATTTTCAGTTTTTGTTCAACGAGATCTTTTTAGCATTTTGCATCAATTTTCACAAATTATGTAACAATCTGTGAAGAAATTTTAGCTTCAATGAGCATTACAAATGTCAAATTGGACCTTATAACATCATAAATATAATTTAAACTTGTATCAATAAGTAAAAGTCATGATTTGGAAATATGTGATTTTACGACATTAGAAAAATTGAATTATGGATTTGTACGTTTCCCCCCATGCAAACACAATTTCTAAAAGTTTCAAAATTCAAAATTTTCTCTAAACTGTACAAAAGATTTCAAAAAAGGCAATAATAAAACTGTTTTTATGTTTTTAAACATGAAATTTGAGTATTTTTATGCATGCAACAAGCTTCTCGCAACGACAAAAACATTACACATCTGAGTTATAATTAGTTAGCTATTATTGAAAAACTTTTGAATATTAAAGCTTAAAAACTTGTCTAAACAATAAATAAATAATAATATTTGAAATGAAGTGAAATATTTAAAATATATAGTTTAGTTTTCTCAAAAACATGTAACATAAAAATTGTTTAACTGCAAAAGAAAAAAGTATGAAAAGGAATCAGACATTAGCTGAATTATTCAAAAAACGTGCAATAAAATATCATGTTGATAGAGCTAAATTGATTAAAAATTTCCCTTTAAAATTTAATCTTCCTGAAAAAGACCAAAAGAAATGGTGCAAGTTTTGTTTGGGTTCTAAATTGTATAATGAAATTTATGATGAACCTTGCAATGAAGAGGTGGAAGCCCACCTTCCATTGTTGAACATTATTTCTCACCTCCAGCAGGATATGGTAAAATCAGTACTGAGGTATTTGTACTATTGGTTCTTAGCTATCAATATGAATGATTCTATTGCACGTTGGGTCTATTCTATTTTAATATGTTTGGAACGTCCTGTTATTGGGAGATACCGAAAGTTTATTAAAGTCTTTAAAGTTGCAATCTGGAAACGATTGCGGGCTTGCGATAAAAGAGAACGCAAACGATTGCATTTGATTTTGGCCATTCTAAAGGTGAATTTCACCACCTAATTGTATGAAATTAATAAATATCTTCTCTATCAATTCTGATATTTTTAATTACTTATATCATTTTATATATTATGGTTGTTATTATTTTAAAAAATGCATGTCTCTTTCTTGTAAGCTCTTAACAATAAAGCTCTCTATTAAACTTATGTTTTTGTCAATTAGATGTTTTTTTTTACAATGAATATGCCTTTAAAATTTTGGGTTCATACTGATGATTTGGGAAAAAAAAATTTTCCTAAATTAATTTTTAGATTGTATTAATTTTTTATTAATTCTTGGTATTTCTAATTAAATTCTGCATTATTTTTCGGGTTAAAGTTTTTTCATTGTGAAAAGGCATCAAACCTATATTCTTCTCATGTAGACTATGATTTCTCATTAATGTAATAAGCATATGAATCATTAAAAATATTTTATGCAACTTATTGTAGATAAAGTAGCCTTAATATACAAGTGTAATATACAGGTAAAGGTTAATGTACTTTTATTATCTTTTAATGGTAATTTTTTAATGTGTATTAATATATGTTCTATCAAAGCAGTTGTTTCACTGAATAAAAAAAAAAAAATTCCTTTAAGATATTTTACATTTTAATCAAGAAAAATGCATTTGTAAATAAAAGCTAGTAAGCTTTGTCAAATATCAATGTTTGTGAAATTCCACTTGCTAATAAATTTTATTTTATTTTATATTTTTATTCATTATTTGAATAGTTTGGGATGTTTTCATCTGATTTAAAATATATATAAATATGTGGATTTTTTAAAAAAATTATTTTTAGTATTTCTGCACTAGTTTATTTGTTCATTCAATTCAGTAAATTTTCTTGAACGTTAACAGGGTATAATTGTATAAATTACATTTGTGAGTGATGTTAATTTTGAGAATGTGTTTGTACTATTATACATTATTAAAAAAGGAGATATATATTTTCTTTGTCAGCAAATTCCAGTTTTCAGGTTAATTTTCTGATGTTTTCAGTATTTTATGTATAAATATATATGGATCTATTGTGATGTGTGTAATTGAATTGTGTTTTGTGGATTTATCAGTATAGTTTGTAGAATTCCTTTGGTGTCTTGTGATTTTATCTTTTACCTGATTAACTATTTCAAGTAAGAAATTGACCGTATATGTTATTGTATTCATCATTATTGGTATTTAAATACACATATTATGTTGAATAAAATGTCAAAAAGTATCAAAGATCTTTTCAATTTGAAATCCAATTTTTTTAAGCATTGTGTTTATACACATGATGTAAAAAGTGCATCATAGGTATAGCTGTTTGGATAAAGCTTATTGATTAAAAACTAGTGAAGATCAACATGGCAGATATATAAGTTTAAATCTATATTAATAAGTATTTTTAAAATATAGAATTGGTGTATATCAGCCTTTAATAGATGAACTTATGTTCATTGAATATGTGAAATTATGTTTTTTTTTCTTTTTGTACATCTGTAAAGTTAGTTTATCAGAGAAAGGACATTATGCTGTTATATAATAAAAAAAAATCTCAGATTCACAGTTTAATCATATTTGAATTTTTTAAATTAGTGTTGAGATATTTTTTGAATTCTAATTTATGAAATAGTAATCATATATAAGAATGAATTTGGTATTTCCGAAAGTACTTTAAATTGATAAATTCGATCAGGGAAGAAATTATCAAGTATATTGGTTGGATTAAAAATAGGAAAGAGAAACAAATGGTAAATGCATATTACAAAATACATTTTTTGGGGCAATTTTAAAATTCAAAAAAAATATGACACCTTTAGATTGCAGAATGTAAAATTGTGTTTGCTTTAAAGCAATAAGATAGAGTTTTAATTAAAATTCTTTTATATGTGTGAAATCTAGTATAAATTTATACATTTTGTAAATGTGTACAGAACCATTACAATTGCTTCTTCAGTTGTGACAACAAGTGTGGAGGTGGGAAGGCTTTTTTCCATCTAAAATCAAGACTTAATTTTCAGATATTAAAACTAAAAATTTAAATGGCTAATTTTACTCTTATTAAAAATATCTTTGTATGCCAAGTATTAAATATAAAGCTCCCATGATGTAAAAGTATTCAACTTCAGATTTTAGTTCTATACTTTTAAACAAAGTAACCAGAAATTACAATTTTTCCTTATATTAAATGTCTATTGATGGCAAGATTATTTCAAACCTAGCTAAATATATAGTTTGCTCAAGATTCTTCCTAAAACGTAGAAGAGGAGGACACAACTCTGAAAATTACTTCACATAGAAAAATTATCGCATCTTTATATGTATTCTGACTTGGTAATCTTTTAGACAACCATATATTTTTATGATCTTTTTTTTTCTATCTGGTGTATAAAATGTACTCCATATCCCCCCATACACCTCTTTACTACAAACAATACAATAAAATATGTTACAACATCACAAATTAAAAGATTAGTCCTGAAAAATTTTCCTTATTTTTATTTATTACTCATTAGCAAGTGTAGCTCATAATTCAATGAGTTATTGGCTATGGTCTATAAGCAAAACTAAATTTAATGCTATCATTTTTTAAAACTTGGCTATAATCTCTGAAAAAATCTAAATCGTGTTGATTAAAACATTATTTTTTGTTCTGCAAGGAAAAAAGTTAACACATGCATTAAGACAAAATTAAAAACACATTTTTTCCAACATTTTCACACTCTAAAATTTCGCAGTTACATAATATATATATATATATGTTCAACCTTAAGTAATTATAAAATATTCTTAAAATAGTTTTCTGAGTTTTTTACAAGTTTTTAAATGTTTATTAAGACTTTATAAGAAAACAATGATTTTTTTAAGGAAAACATAAATTTTGACACCTCATCACTCTATGAATGTAAATTTTATTTTAATGTTTACATGAATAGTTAAACTATGTCAATTATAATTATTAGTATAGTTGTAGTTTTACATAGTTCAAATACTGAAATATAAATTGTTCTAAATGGAAATCACTCATTTTTTTTCATTGAAAAGAATGCTTACATCTTATACTTGTTTAGAAAAAAAAATTTGCACATAAAATCTTACTGTGTGCATAAAATTGTATGTACACAGATGTATATAAAAGTGTTTTATTAAATAATTCAAGAGCTGCAATAAAGCAATAACTCGAATAACAATTAACTCTGAATAATTTAGATATACAAAATTTTAATTTGAAAAGGTAAAAAAGCATTTTCACATAAGGTTTCAGGTATATTATTGTAGAAAAACTATTTTATGAATAAATTAGAAATGCAAAGGGCATTAGGCATCCGAAACGTCTCAAGACATCATACAGAACTTGTATACCTCAATGCCCGATCGTATCGCATCGTGCATTCGCGCTAGAGGGGTTCAACAGGGTATTAAATCCTCCGTTCTTTTGCCTTTTTCTCTGAAATAAATGATCATTTTTCTTTGATTTTCTAATCATGTCCTTATATCAAAGTAGTCATCACGTATGTAAAATTTCGTTTCATTCTGACGACTCCTTCTCGGTGAGCTAATTTTGTTTTTTGTCTACATGAGTGTATAATTAAAATGGCAGTTTCGAGTTTTGTTAATTTAATACATAAATTTATTGCCTCGTTTCGAAAATCAATTCCCTCATTTTCATTGTCACTAAACGTCTAAAGAATATTCATGATATTACCATTATTATCTTTTAAGGCTTCAACAGCATCGTAGTGACTAGACCATCTGGTCTGACTTAAACTTTTTAAGGTAAATTTCAGTTTAATTTCACCATTTAGAAATTCCTACCTATGGGTTGAAGCAGAAAAGAAAACATATGCTTGTTACACTAAACCAAAGAAGTTCACGATTTCAGTTGTATCCTTAACTGATTCTGCAGCAACGAGATTCAGAGAATATGCAGCACATGGCGCATAATTAGAGAGAGAAAGAGTGTGTGAGTGTGAATTTACTGTTTTCTTTTAGATGAGCTTGCACAGCATTATATCGACTGGATAGATTAGTAGCGTTGCCAAATGACTGTCCCCTACAATTATCCAATTCCATTTGTTTCTAAAAATTCTTGTAGAGAATTTAATAAGCATAAGCCAGTGTGACTACTAATCTTAATTAATGAGACTCATCTCTTTCATACACTTTTCCCCAAAAAACAATATCGAAGTAAAATAGCAAGTTGGTCATTGTGGGAAAAATCTGGTGTTGAATCCATCACAATTAAATAGTGCTTTGTGTCATCTTTATTTATTTGAGTTGTAATTGTTTTAATGATTTGCTTGCCAATGATTTCAATTATTTGCTCATTTATTGTTTTTGATAAGTACGATATTAACGATTTTGGTTGTAACTCTCGCTGTTCAATATGTTCACGAATGAATGGGTTGAACTCAGCTTGCGATTCCAGGGTACCCATAAAATTACCATTATGAGATGACCACAAACTTTCTCAGTACCTCTAATTACTAAACCTCTTGTAGACAAATACTTTACACCGAAATAATTCATTTAAGGACATTTTGGTAATATTCTGTATCTTTTCTTGGTTGCCTCCTGTAACTCTCTATCTAAAACAGACTTATTTTCTTTTTGTTTCAACCAAACTAAGATTGAATTTTTATGATTTTCTAAACAACTGTTTCCAATCACTTTTACGTGTTTCCAATCAGAAAAGTCGGCTATGCATTGAGAATTTATTTTAGAAAAATGCAGGTCAAACAAAAAAATACTACAATTACTAGTTAAATAATATAGCCAAGATTTTCCCAGCACTTGACCATTTTTAATTAAATGATTATTCAAAAATGATATCTTGTGTTCTTTGTATTCTCTTACCGAAACAGAATTTTATATTGTTTGGATCTTGAAATAAGAATCTTGTTTGGATCTGAATATAACTCATTTCATGTGAAAGGATATAATAGATTTTGGCCACGAACCCACGTCAACGTTTTCTGAAACTTAAACCCAATATTTTCAAAACACTTTTCGGTCGAGGCATTACTGATGTCTCTGGATGAACAATATCTTTTTCAGAAGGCTGCTGGTTATCGAGATCTTGCATATTTTCAACATTAATATTTGCTTATTGTGTTTCTCCGTTTTCTTTGGATAAGTTCTTTTCCCTTTCGCTTGTTAATGTATTGCGTTTGTTATATTTTTGTTACTCTGTTCCATTGTAAAAAAAGTTAGAATTTTGACACATTTAATTTTTCTCGATTTAACAGTACTTTTCGTTTTTCCACTACACTTTTATATTTTCTGTCAGACATATTTATGTTGTTAACCAAGTACTTGATTTTCCTGAAAAAAAATTAAAAAGTTTAGGTCACATAAAATTACGATAACACAACCAACTGTGCATAATAAACTTCAAATATTCTAACAATTTTTTACAAAACAATATAGTAAATTTTATTTTAACTACTTTTTATTAAATAGCTAGAATTAATATAAATATGCATATACATATGACAGAATCACAACATTAAGTGGTAATTAATTTCTATTAATTATCCTTAAAGTATCGTATTGTCATCCAAAATAATCTGTATATAAAATTTCAGCTCAATCGAGAGCTTTAAAATGTATTTTATTAACGATTGGAAATTCCACCAAGATAAATAAATAAATAAACAAATAAAAATATATAGAGTTTGTTAGCTAATAGTAGGAATTGAAAAACATGTTTATTACGAAAATCAAGATCACTTTACATTTATCCATAGCATTCACGGGAAATCTCCATAATCCACATAAAATGATTGTTATTTTTCCATCCTATAGAAGTAATTAAGTTACTCATCACAAATTTTAAGACAACATTCATATTTATGGGAAATCCTGATGTTTTCAATCTTTGAAATTTGAAAATACAGAAAATACTTAATCATATAATCATATATATATATATATATATATATATATATATATATATATATATATATATATATATATATATATATATATATATATATATATAACTTCAATATCTTCCTACTTAAATATTTCAGAAATGTGTATTGGTACTTACTTTTTACTTGAAACTTGAATAAACAGATACTTAAGTATGTTTTATTTGCAGGTATTATGCACAGGACACAGCACCAAATCAGTATATTATTGTAGCTTAGAATTATTATTGCACAAAAATAAATGGATACAGAAATAGTGCCACTGTGTTTGTATAAATGCTTGATGCTCGCTCTATGATAGAGCCTCTGTTTATTCATTATTAATTTCCGCGTATTCGATGGTAGAGTGGAAGAACAAAAGTAAATTGCTCTAGCTCTCCAAAATAAAAATAAATTTGATATGGTATTTCGGATATTTTTGATGTATTTTTTTACTGGTCTAATATTTTATTACTATTTTGATTGTAAGCATCTTTTTCTGTTTGTTACCTTCAAAGGGGAACGGGGCCCCCTAGAACCCGGGGACCTTGGCCTGCAGCCCATTTACCCCATACGTACATCCGGCCTTGAGCATAACACTTTTACTCGTAAACTACATATAAGTATCGAATATTTGCCAAAATTAAAAAAAACTAAAATGTGCTGACTGCACCGTGATAAACACGTTCTGACAAGTCCGTTCGTGAAATTCGGCGATCACCGCACATTTGAGGCCACCAC
>BMAU01005132.1:0-15000 GCA_019973935.1 Trichonephila clavipes | reverse complement strand
TTTAAAATAACTTATTAAGAAGAAAATAAAAGGTTTACTGAATTTAATAATTATCTTCTAATATACAAATACATGTATATTTAACAAAAATTTTAGAATTAGAAATTACTCATAAATGAAGATAGCATAATAGAAATGTTTGTATAGAGTATTTAATTTTCCACATTATATTGAATAACACCAAAAATAGTCAGCTTATTACAATATTCTATTATGAATTTTACATTTGTAATAATTTCATTTCATAATTTCTTTCATTTCTGTTTGGGGCATAATATTCTCTGTTACACCACTGATATGAAAAATATTTTGAAAGCAAGTTTTTTTTTTTTTTTTGAAGTTACATTCCTTTTGAAAAATTTGCATAATTTTACAAGACATCACAAAGACATTTTTTAAATTCTATTTCTTACTCTTTATTTTTTTTAACATAGTATATAAATCAAACTTTTTAAAAAAATTAATTAAACAAACAAATTTTCTGCGTAAGTGGAAAAATTTATTATTTAAATATTATACTGGTAAAATAAGAACCTGCAAAATAATGTTCATTATCCTTTTCAAAATATATAAATCTTAGTATTACTTTTGTTTTCTTTTGTAAAATTATTCCTTAAATATCTTTTCACAACAAGTATGTGATTTTAGTTCATTCTTAGCAATATTTATCCTTGTGTTTACTTCTAAACACATTGTGAACAATAAGAAATATACAAAAGCTAAATGCAAATAAAGACAGCAAAAGGTTTCACATCAGTACCTTTTTTAAAAAAAAAATATTATGTTATGAAGTCATATAGGCTATTTCCTTTCAAACAGACCAATACAAGTTAGCCTTGGTAGAAAAAATATCAAAGCATGAAACATTAATGTTGGCCAGAGAGAAAGACGGGTGTTTAAAATTCATTATTTCTCAGTGTGTTACAGAAACAAACATTATTATAAGTTGCTTTTTTCATTGAACATTACAACAAAGGCAAGCTAACATGAGATACTTTGAAAAATCAATTTTACACTAATAAAAATTATTCACACAGAGAGTACTTAAAAAAAATTAAACTTACACCATCTAATGTGTAACTTGATTCTAAGTTTCAAAATCAAATCAAAATAACACTGAATCTATCCTAAAGATCCAAACATCTATTTTAAAGAAGTGATGTAATAAAAAAGTTGTATTTGGAGAGGATCAGGAATACACATGTTCCTAAAATTTTTAATACATTTTTTTGCCTCTACTTCAAGAAACCAGTATCAAAGTAATAAATTTGATAATGAAAAATAATAAAAGTTAAAATTCCTCTGAATATGCAGAAAACAAAATTCCTAAGTTTCAACAGGAAAATGACATGTTATATAGTTTGGAGAAATTTAGTTTTTTTTTTTTTTCAGGTATTTTATATAAAAGTTCAAAATTCATTGAAAGTTATTAAAACTTCATTTTTTTTTTTTTGCCTCACTTTCTATTATTAAATAAGAAATGATAAATTCCTTGAAATTTTTATTTATATCTTATTATAATTATATTTACAAATATTTATTTATAAAGAGATCCATTTATTGTTATTTAAATGAAAAAAAATTATAATTACAGGTTTTATTTCATAAAAATTAATTGTATATTTAATAAAACCACAAATAACTTAAATTTAATTAATTTAAGAATAATTTAATCAACAAATTAAATTTTATGTATTCAAGTTGAACAACTTTTCAAATAATTTTCTTTCTACAAACCTGATAAGTACATCAACAGCCAAAGTGTTTGGGCAATAAATAGTACTGACAATATTTTATGTTACAAAATTATTTCTACTAAGCACTTTCAAAATGAATATAAAAGCTTTTTCAATAAAAAAAAGAATTGCCTGCTGATGCTGCTTTTGTACAAGGAACTGGAATCAAGTTCTGATTAATTGCCTAAATAAAATAACCAAAAATACAATTGTTTTGTACTTTTAAATTATACACATGTTAAATATTTTTCATATTGCAGAAACATTTTTCTAGTCTGTGTGTTGATATCATTTTTTACAGTATCAACAAAACCACAAGAAAGGCAAAAACCAATTTTATACATCTGTTTTTGAAATGCCATATTTAAAAGCATGTGGGAAACATCACAGTTGTCAGGATATCCAAATCTATAAAGGGTTAAGAAAAATAGTTTCATTCCTTTTCATTTTTACTATACTTAAATGTGATACCAAAACTTTCTTAAAACGAAATTTATCAAAGTAAAAAGATGTTACATAAAGATTTTTACATCGAAATAAAACAAAAACTAAAAGAACAAGAAAAGAAAACTAGTTTCTCAATTTCTAAATTCTTTTGCTCTATCATCTGCATATACTTAACAAAGAACTTTCAATAAAATAATAAATAAAATTTGATTGCTATTTAGCATAAAAAATTAATTCTGAAAAATAAATAAAAGGTTAATTTTTACAATAAAAGTTCATCAGAGTTAAAATATAACTGAGAAGAGATATGTTTAATAAACAATTTGAAAGAAATTTTCTTTTATTTTGTGAAAAACATTTTTTTACATAAAAATATTTAAGATTGATACTCATTGATTGAAAGGAAACAAATTATGAGATCAATTGTAACAAGAAACGAAAAAATTCTTGAAGGAATTTTTTTTCGCTCTTGAAGGAAATTAGGTACCGACTGATAAGACATCAAAATTTAAAAAGTATGTTGGAAGTTGGAGTTTTGTTAAGAAATATAGCATAAAAGTCCACTCAGAAAAGTAACTTAGCAGATTGTTTTGCCAATATATCTAAAAAGAGCACTAAGAAAATAAAAAAAATTTTAAGCAAAGCAAAAAGTTACATAATGTTCAAAAGTAAAATAGTTTTTACTAAAGAGGAATGTTTTGAAATGAAAACTTCAAAAATATATATATATATCTACTAATTTTTTCCAAACCACTTTTTTGAATAATTTTAACTTGATTTACACACACAAAAAAAAAAAAAAAAAAAAAGATTAGAATTAACTAAGAATTAAAGAATTCTCTCTAGAATTAAACAGAGAAAATATTAAAAATTACTCACGCAAATCAAAATGTGCTTCCGTGTGTGTGTGTAGTGTATCACTCACACCAAAAAGTCGCACGGCTTATCCGCTAATGTACTTCGCTTCGCAAGGATTCGGTAACAAATACGAAAAGAAGTTTGTTGTGATGCCAGTCACATTTAAATAAATTTTATGAATGAATGCACGTTCAGCAGGTGTGGGCCCTAAACTATGTGTAGCAGAAAAAAATCTAGAAAATTTTTTCAATGTTGTTTTCAAATTTGACCTTGTAACATTTCATTTGTTCCCGATAGCTAAGGTGAAGTTCTTTGAAGCTGCATTCACAACAAGGGGAAAATATCTAATTATTCTCAGGCTTTTGCGTGTGGCAGGCCTGTTTTTAACCTCTCCAGCATCCTAAGCACTTCAAACTATTACACACTCCCCCTCACAGTTTCCAGAACACCACTCCCTTCAATTCTCTCCTTTGAAAATTCGGTCTCCGGGATTTTCTTTTAACTCTCGTACTTTCCCCTTTTTTTTTTTTTTTTTTTGCTCTTTTGGAGAGTCTTTTTATTATTCACCTCTACCACTTATTGAACTACTGTGTTCCCTACTGGCTATCAGCAGCTGTAAGGAAAGTATAGTGGCATGGTTGGACCACTCTTGTTCCTTTCTTACCTTATGACGTCATGGACCAACCACCAACCCTTTTGTAAATTAGTACTGTAAGTTAATGAAATAGTTTGTATCTACAGTATAGAATATATATTATTGTATGATCTGTTTTCAACTTACTGTGGACACGGTAGCCTAGTGGTCAAGGTATCGTGAATGGGAGCGATACACGTTAAATCTGTCGAGAGCTGAAACATCCTTTCGTTGGTGTGGTAATTTTGAGAGGGGTGCCATATAAGGTGTCGTCCTCGTCCCTTGACCATAGTTAAAAATTACGAGGTTCATTGCCAAAAGCACTCGTGTAGCTGAACAATGCGACGTTAATTTTCATTTAATCAGTGTTCAACTTAGTTACCTTTTTTCATCGCTTATCGCTTTACTATCTTTTACTTTTGGACATCCTTATTTTTTGTTGAGTCACTGCCATTGTACTTGTACAGCTATGGTGCTAATTATTGCACCACGATTAAAATATAATAAATTGAATAAATTTACATCCATTTCAAACACACACACACAGGTGAAAATACTAAACATCTTTATTTCGCTCACTCCCTTCTTATGTTACATTTCTACTAACTGGTTTAACTGTTCTATGGTAACTCATTAAATCCATCATCGGATTCTTTCATTGCCTGATACAACAAGATAAAAGACTACTAATTTGAACTTAAAAAATTATAGACATAAAATACTTCTCGCATAAATAGAACTAATTACACTACTCTTAACAAAGTTCTCGTTGAAAGAGGAATAACATACCCAAGCCCATCTGCCTTCCTTCAGCAATCAACACCTGCTACTACAAAGTATCTCCCCAGATGATATGCTAGACATGCGTATATAGTCGGTCGAAAATATAGCTGAGCACCGTGACCTGTTCAAAAAATGATTGAAAATGGAAAACGACCTTTTTTGAAACGAATTGTATTTATATGCCCCCCATGATTTTTATTTACAAAGTTGGCAAATGAGTTATTTTCTTTATGTGTAATTGATATTACTTATGGATATATTGTATTGCTCAATTTTTTTTTATTTGACCGCAGTTGGATCAAATGAAATTTATACATTCCAATCTTGGTGGGCTTTGAAAAAAACAGGGGATTGAGACAACAAGTTTTGAAAAACAAGGGACGACAATAAGTCATTCCAATCCTGGTGTGCGTCTTGGAAAAAACAGGAGACGACATAAAGCCCACTCCTTCCAATCTTGCTATGTCTTGGGAAAAACAACAACAGGGAATTGATACAACAGTCAAATCACCATACTTTTAACAGGTGAGTCCAATTTTTGTGTATCACTTGAATTTTTTTTAAAAAAAGATGTATTTCAATCTTGGTGCTGCATTACTTGACCCGAAAAAAGGGAGACAGAGTGCGGATTCGAAGATTTTGGCTAAAAACATTCACCGATAAGACTGCCAGAATCTGGGAATAGTTCAAATCACTCCAAATCCTGACAGTCTTAAAAAAACCCCTTTTTTTAATCTGGAAGTCTTTTTTTTTTGCGTTCAGAAACATTCTGGCTGCTGACTGTTCACTTTTTATACTCTAGTGAGGTCCTGTGAAACGACTCTTATTGGTTGACGCTTTCCAACATTAAAGCTAATTTTTAATGCCTCTTAATGTATCTTTTAAACACGAGTTTTAAAAAGAGATGCAGGTCACGTGAAATGATTCCTATTGGTTGAAGCTTTCTAACAATGAAAGTAATCTTGTAATGTATCTTTTAATGTGACTTTTTAGCACCTTTTAAAAGAGATGCATTCCAGCGTTGGCATATTGTGTTTTGAAAAAGGGGGACCGAGTTGACTCTTGTATCGACTTGGTCTCCCTTTTTCGGTGTGATTGTTTTTCTTCACACTCATTCTACCAAATCAGCAGTTTGTTGAATTCAGTCTGTAGCTTGTTAAACTCCTGCATGTAACATGAAAACCGGTACAATTTCAGCATGGTGCACTCAGATATATCGAAATACTCGTGCACATCATCATGCAGGTGGTCAAGCAGACCACGGTCGTGCAAATCTTGGTACTTGGGCAGCGTCTCTAGGTTAATGGTTAAAATTTCTAGCTTTTCAAAGATTGTTCACTGGTCCGATCCTTTCACGACAATAAGGCCTCTGTTTTCTTGAGCCAGGTGACAAAATTTGCCCCTCTCGCAAAAAGACAGGTATTCCAGAGGCATGGATCCAGGGATGTGTGGTTTCAGGCAGATAATTTCGTTAATGTACTTGTTGGCTTGGCAATCTTTGTCAGTGGAGATGAGATTGGAATGATCCGCAGTAATGCAAATTACTTCTGGATCTTTTCTATCCTCCGGGATTCTGGCAATGGACAGTTTGATGGGAACAGGCTGACCACCAAAGTGAAACACGTTGGCATGTGCAAAGAAGGCTAGGTGAGACATGTTGCTTCAGAGTGAGAATGTCTCTGCTTACGATTAATTTTTAAAATTGGAACATGGATCACAAAGCGATCCCCCGTCCCATCACTGAATAGTGAATGTGGCCTGAAGAAAGGGGATGTACTTGGCTGGAGAGAAGGAGCCTCCTGATTGGCTGACTGGAGAATTGGTGTAATCAGGTTGGAAGCAGGGTGCAGGCAGGGGATGACGTAATAGTCTGTTAAAATGTCCTGAAGTCTTCAAGTGGGATGTAGGAGGGAGAAGAAGTATCTTGATTCGATAATGGGAATGAGTGAGTTACCTCTCTTTTGGCTGCACTGAAGTTAAGTAAAATATGGGGAAAATTTATAAAAGGGTCTCCATGAGGAGAGAATTAAATAAGAATAAATAAATTAAATATTTAGCGATTCATTCATCAAAAGATGAATGATCGAGATAAAAATTAAGGTGGGTTATAAGAGTCTAGAAGAATTCTCCTATGTCTTTTATGATTGTCAGAGGAGTATAATTTTCAAGATTAAGAATGTTAGAATTATTAATGTTGCAGAGATTATTATAAAATTTTTAGCAAGAATTTGAATATATTTTTTGAAAATTTTGGTTAAGTTGCTGCGAAGTAAGCAGCAGTGCCTTAACCCCGTATATGTGTTATCGGCCCAGGGTCCATTCTGTCCTTGTCAAGGGGAGTACTAACCTTTTCTCCTTTCTAATAACACATGTCTCTGCTTTCTAGTTGCTCGCCTTATATATTCTCGAACAGCGTGACGTAAACTGGCATCCTATTGGACAAAGCCTGCCGATACGAGTGCTCCACGTGTTTTGCCAAAGCCCGTTTCCATCTTTGGAGACACACTATACGCTACGGTACGTTCTCCTTTCGATGCATTTCCCAATCGTCCAACCATGTCAACAATTTCACGTACACGGCTGCCAGCCGCGTGCAATGCGTGAGATCTAATGAATACGCATCCAAATTTTGAGGCTCTTACAAGTTCCAAGCTCGACAATACGGGGGAATATCCAGTTGAAAGAACCTCAAGTCTACCCCTTTATTCCACACCAGATCCAAATGACTCGTAAACACAATGACAGTTTTTCCAAGGGACCGAGGTTCCTCCCATTGGTGGGGTGTGGTAGTTAGGAGAGGGGGTGCCAGATCAGGTGATGTACTCGTCACTTGACCATGCTTCAAAGTTATGAGGTCCGTTGCCAAAAGCCCTCGTGTAGTTGAACAGTGCGACGTTAATATTCAATCAACCAAAGGACCGAGGAACGTGCACGCCAAAATTGGGCTAAAAAATGTTGGTATAAAGATACTCTTGCTCACAATCGGGCCACCCACCCAGATTTCTGAACACAATAGTAGTGCGCGATGTCGACACTGGTCCAATGAATTTTGTACTGAAACCATTTTTTCTTCTTGTGTTGTGATTCAAGCTTGATATTTATTGGACAAAAAAATGAGACTTGTTTTAGGTAAAACACATTATTTATTTACAAAAATTATCTACAAATTTACAAAATTACTTACATACAAGACAAAAAAGAATTATTTACATATTTACAAGACAGATCCATGGGTTTAATAATTTTAAATCTAATAGTATTTTTCACACTAAAAAATGCTCTCTTGGAGGAAGGCCAGATTTTTCCTCCAAAAGTCGCTTGCTCATCTCTGCAGGTACATGAGCCGGGGTAGGAGGATGTAGCGTGTATGCCTTTTGATCATATCGCTTTATTTTCCTGAAATCCCCTGAGTTTAATCCATTCTCAATGAGTTGAGAATAATGATTAGGGAATAATGTCCACTCCAAACGCTGTTTTTTGAATCGTCAGCAAAATGTAGTTGGCTCCAGCCGGGATTGGATAAGCAGTGTGTGGCTCCAAAATCATTGGATGATATAGCATCTGGTCGTAAAGCTCAAAACTCCTCCTAAATAGATTGGGTTTAGCTTGGCATCTGAGACTGGAGGTTGGTAGTTTGTAAATAAACATGGGCACTTGGGTTGCAAGGGCGCCCCCGTCGGGTGCCCTTCTCCTTGATTATAGGAGTGTGCTAGAAATGTAGGAATAACGGAAGAACTAGAAGTTGCCATGGTCTTAGTTTGACTTTATTAAGATCTTAAACCTTAAACATCTAACAGATTAGATAATAATAATACATGTGAGAGAATCTACGGTGGCTAAAAACACAATATATATAATACCGAAATAACGTAACCCGGACCAATATCAATACTAACTCGCCTAAACTCAATCCCAATACTATCACTGATCCTAATATTAAATACTCACTCCTACCTTAATATCGACTTGTCATTCCAATCTTTCTGGAAGTTGCGGATTTACTGGAGTGCAATGGTATGCACCTTAACCTAATGGCTCTCTGTCCCTAATAATTTCTGTTAAATAATCTTTCCAAAACTTCTTCACGCTTGAATCACGAAATATCCTAACATTCCTCAAATTGCCACCCAGCTTACTCTAACTTCTGATATTTAAAAGCTTCCTAATTTGCATCTTTCCTTCGTGCTTCACTTCTTGGTTTTGGTTGGAAAAGATTCGCCATTAATTCTGGCCCCAAAGAACTTAAAGGACATGTTAATGAAAAGACGCGTGAGCCCGTCACATGGTCGTTTAAATCAAATTGCACCTTCCCAGTTTTCACCGTTTTGAAGCCAAAGGTAAAGCCTTTTTTGACCACAAGCATGTTTCCGTAAATGTACACCATTCCCTTGTCGGTATTCTTGAGCGGCTGATCAAGATTACTTAAAAGTCCTTGGGACACTTTTTCCCACGCCATATTATGAGGTCTAAATTCGTTTACATTCCTGGCTTTCATCACGGCACGCTTGAAATTGTCCACATGAGCCTTTTTTTGGTGTCAATCTTCGTGACAAAACAAGACAAACACACGTTTATTGTGCGGCTCTTGGTAGAGGATGCAAGCTTTCCCTTCCCTCTGCCGAGCTGTATATTCCAACTAGTCTGGTTTCTCATGAATAGTCACGGGCAACACGGTGGTTTAAATGTGCTCGGGAAAGGCATCGATCGAGTTTATCCTGCTGGCGGGTTGAGAGACAACTGAAGAGAAGCTTCAAAACGAGTCTTCCTTTTATACTTTTCTGACAGGATGTGGTTGGAAGTACCCATATCTAACCTTGCTCACAATGGAAAAATGGGATTGATGGGTTGGTGGAGAAACGCATACATGCCTTGTACAGCAATCCAACGATGACATTGCGTCTGATTGAAAAACGGACATTTCTCCAACTTTCGTCCATTGGAATTCAAGAGCATCGCGGGAGTCCACTTGAAAGAACTTGACGGGCTCCAACTCGCTTGAGTTTATTTGAATTTCACACAAATGGTACCAACATTGAGAAAATGTAAATATTTAAACAGTTCGTTCGGAGACTCCTGATCCAGGGCATACGAGACGACACCGTTGGTGAGCATGAAACCATTGTCCCTAAGACACAAGACGGTCAAAACTTGGCTGTGAGAAAAGATTCGAGAATTTTCTTTGGAATTGGAGATCAATCGCTTTGCATAAGAGAGTGTAGGTCGCCAAAACACCCTGGATCTGAAATCAGGTTTTCAGTACGAAGGTCTGAAAACGGGTCTCCGATACAACCTGGGATCTCGTGGCCAATTCTCATTCCTTCGTGGACGAGGAGAATGCATACGTCCAGAATCTCGTTGAATGGTGGAAGCTACCCTCCGCATAGGTGAAGAAACAAGAAGTTCAGGAGATTTAGAATCCATGGCAGCAAATCTTCCAAAGTATCGATGGGTTGTTGAGGTTCATGAACCATGGGTTACTCAGGTAAAGATTCATAAATTATGGATTCATCTTGAGACGGTTCATGGGAGGGAGAAGTCATTGGAGTCAGTGGCAAATGCTGGTAAGTGAAACATGTGTCAATCAAATTATCCTTCTCTGAATAATTCATTTTCGTAGCATGAAATGAGTGGAGTCTTTAAACTCTGCTCTCAAAATATTTTCATTACTGAAAAAAAAATTATTAAAAAGAAATTTTTTTTAAGTTGTAAAAGTTTTTGAGTAATTGTTTTCCAAACATCTTTCATCTACTTTTTGAAAGGCGCCAAGTTTCTTCATCTCAAGTCTGAAAAGTTCATAAGTGAACGAGAACGTTGAGACACGGCTGAAGGAGGTCGAAGTAATCTTTTTACTCAACTATTCTATCGCCATGGATTGGAAGAGATTATGTCTACTCTTTTTCTCTGTAATACTTTTTTTTTCATATTTTATTTCTGCTAACGTACCTTGCAATTTAGTTTTTAATGTAATTACTGCAGTGTTTAACTCAATTTCTTTCGTTTTCACTCATGTTCTTTAGTTTTCCACTCATGTCCTTTGGTTTTATACTCATTTTCTTTGGTTTACAACAAGTCTCTTTCCCTCTGAATAATGGCGTATTTTATATTCATCTCGTTGAGTTTGGATCTTGTGACGGGCTCACGCGTCTTTTTTTTTACATGTACTTTGGGTTCTTTGGGGCGAGAATTAATGGCAACTCTTTTCGAAACAAATCCAAGAAGTGAAGTGTAAAAGAAAGATGCAAATTAGGAAGCTTTTAAATATCAGAAGTTAGAGTAAGCGGGATGGCAATTAGAGGAATGTAAACATAATCCGGAGTTCAAGCGTGAAGAAGTTTAGAAAAACATTACGTGGCGAAGAATAAAAATTATAACTGATAGAGATACATTGAGTCAAGGTGCATACCATTGCACTCGAGCATTTGCATGCCTTCATCTAATATTGTGGTGATCGTTTCTTCAGACTACAGCAAGGTAGTATTGACTATTTAATATTAGGATCAGTGATAGTATTGTAATTGAGCTTAGGCGAGTCAGTAATTGATAGTGGTCCGAGTTAGGCCAATTCGGTAATATATATATATATATATATATATATGTGTGTGTGTGTGTGTATATATATTGTGTGTTTTTCCACCGTAGATTCTCTCGCATACATTATTATAGTTATATTTGTTAAAGGATTAAGTTTAATATCTTAATAAAGCTATATTAAGATAATGTATGCGTCTAGTTCTTCCGTTAATCCTACACCTCTAGCTCACGCTGATACTCAAAGTGATATTCACCCGAGGGGGGGGGGATATCACATTGGCACCCAACGAAATTTAATTTATACGTCTCCGAGATAAGAAACGCGAGCGGCTTTAATGTTTAGAGTATTGACAATCAAATCAAATTACTTGAGATACCCAGTGATTTATCATGTGCTTATTTGAAAGGTCATCTCCTGGGGAGAGCCCTAGATTGGTACCAAATATTCGGATCGGCGTTAGTACAAAATACCGCCAAGGACTTCCCGCAGCTGAAAGCAGCATTGTCAAAAGCATTACCTGCCATACAAAATAGGAAAGATTTAGAAATAAGTTTTTACGCGTCTCGACAGAGACGGAACCAGGAGCCAACGGATTTTGTTTACGATTTATTAAAATTGAATACAAAAACTAGAATTGGGAATGTCAGAGAAGGCCCTGGTAGATCATATTTTTGTTAGACTTGAACCACAAGTCCAAGACTATGTGGAGGTTCGAAATCCACAGAACACGGTCCAGTTGTTGGAGGTCTTAGCTAAATTTGAGAAAAGATATTCAAGCAAGGCAATACGGGGTTCGAGGAATAGTGATAATGTGGAAAGACGAGGTTGGAATGAGCATAGGATGTCTAATATTGATGATAATCGAAGAAATTGGAGACAGTCGGAAGTTGTGCGTAGATCGAGTAATGGCAGAAATTATTATAGGGGTAACTATGAGAATGGTCGTCAAGGTAATCAATGGTTCGAAAGCCGGAATAGATTTCAGAAGGATGATCGAAGATTTAATGATAGGGGATACCAGTTTAGAAAGGGAGGTCAAAATGACGATTTTAGTAGAGGGGATCACAGAAATAGGGGTTCGAGTGAGAATTTTAGTCGAGGCGATAGGAGGCAAAGGGGACGATTAAATGTTTTGAGAGTAAGTGATGTTAAAGGTGATCAGACACAGTCGGCAAATGAGGTACCGATTAAACTTTCTGCAATATGCATGTCTCCAGTGGAGCTTCCATATGTTCCTATTTTATTAAACGAGACTTTTACGAAAGCATTATGGGACACTGGAGCGGAGAAATCATTTATATCGGAGGAGACATACCGAAAATATATTTTTTATAAACAAGTAAAGAAATCGAGTACTCAGGTGTTCAGGGCACAGAGAGCTAAATGTCAGAATATTGGAATTGTAGAATTGAATGTTCGAATAAGGGAGTTTTAAAATTCTTGGTTGTTTCATGTGCTGGAAGATTTGGAATACCCATGTATTCTCGGGCTAGATTTTATAAGTAGATCAAAAATTATTTTGTACTTTGATCGGAAATCGTTGGCAATCGCTGATTCGCAGATTGATAAGGTGGTTAAAACGATAGAAGATCTTTCTAAGACAAAGTTGGAGGAAAAACAGAAACATGAGTTGCAGGATTTGTTTAATAATTTTCAAGGATTATTTTCATATAAAATGGGGCATACGCATGTTTTATATCATGAGATTGACACGGGAGATAACCCATCTGTTGTTTCTCGCCGGTATCGTTATGATAGGGTAAAACAAGCGATACTAGATTATCATGCAGACAAAATGTTGAAAGAGTAAACCATAATTCCGATTCAATCTCCGTACGCGTCGCCAGTTGTGTTATGTAGAGAAAACAATGGGTTTCCACAGGATAATCCGGAAGCATATAGATACGCTGTCGATTATCGAAAACTTAACGCTATTATAAAATACCCCCGTTATCCCTTACCCTTAATAGAAGATTTGATAATGAACATACCCCATACAGCGGTAATGTTGGCTCTCGACCTCAGATTCGGCTACTTTCATCTGGCAGTAAAACCTAGTGATATAGCTAAAACCGCGTTCGTCACGAAGAATGGCACTTACGCATTTTGCCGTATGCCATTTGGCTTGTCAGGGGCGGATCTCAATTTTCAAAAGGCCATTGATATACTGAAACCGGTGATAGAGAAGTTCGTGGACGTTTATATGGATGACGTGATAATATCGTCTCCATCATTCACTCAGCATATTGATCATGCAAAGGAAGTTTTTCGGTTATTACAAGATGCAGGGTTACCATTAAACAAAAACAAGTATAAATTTGGGTGTGATGAATTAAAATATTTAGGTTTAATTATTAATAAGGAAGGAATTAAAACGGATGATACAAAAGTTCGAGCTATAGTTGAAATGAAACCACTACGAAATTCTAAGGAGGTGTCGAAATTTTTAGGTATGTCCCAATGGCACTCGAAATTTATTAAAAATTATGCTTATCTTTGCGAGCCCCTTTATAATCTTAAACGAAAACTAAAGAAATTTTGTTGGTCAATTGAAGCGCAGAGATTTCGAAAAGCCTTTCGAGTTTTTTACGGATGCAAGTTCAATAGTTGTAGGAGCTGTTCTAAATCAGGAGCAGAGGCCAGTTGTGATTGCTTCTCGAACGCTTAGTAATGCTGAAAGAAATTACACTGTAACAGAGAGAGAGAGAGAGTGTGTGTGTTTAGCAGTAGTTTGACCTCTGAATAATTTCAGAACGTATTTAGGTTCACTGCCAATTAAAGTTATTACGGATCACGCTACATTGACGCGTTTAACACATGGTAAAATTTTATCAAGTAGAACGATCAGATGGGTATTAAAATTAGCAGGATTTAACGTCGAATGGGAACATCGTTATGTAACTCAAAATGCAGTTGGCGACGTTTTGTCGAGGAACTCGGTAAAAAGTATCATAGGAGAGAAAGTAAATTGTGCAATAATCAGGGATTTGGTACTTTCGTCACGAGAACAAAAAACATACATTAATTGAAGAACAAAAAACATACCCAGAATTAGGTCATGTCTAAAGATATCTAGAAAACCCAGAAGATAACTTGGTTAATGCGACAATATGTGAGAATTGGTCCCGAGATTTCAGACTAATAAAGGGCTTGTAGTTTTATGCGAAATATGCAACGTCATTAGGAGAAATGAGAGTATACATTCTCTCTCTAAAGTCTTTAAGGAATGAAATAATTAGAGATTTTTTTTCACGACAAGCCTATAACAGGTCATTTTGGACGTTTTAAAACTTATCATAAAATAAGGGACGTTTGTTATTTTCCGCATATGAGAAAATTTAATGATCAATATGTCTCTACATGCCACATGGGCCAAATTAATAATTATAAAAACGCGTTACCAGCTGGTCGATTAAGTCCGATTACATCAAATTATCCAAATGAGATACGTTAGATTTGTTAGGTCCGTACCCGTCATCGAGAGTGAGACGTAACCGATATGTATTAGTAATTACAGATCATTTAAGCAAGTACGCTGAAATCATACCCCTTAAAAAGCCTCTGCTCGGGTTATAGCAGATAATTTTTTTGATAATTATGTATCGCGTTTTGGAGCTCCAGTAAAATTGATAAGTGATAATGGTCCCCAATTTATCTCCGATATTTTTGAGCATTTAAGGGAAATATTAGGCAAAAGGCATGTGAAGACTGTTGTATATAGACCTCAAGCAAATAGAACCGAATGCGTAAATCGCGATCTTGTACAAATGATTGCAAATTATGTTAATGATGAACATGATTCTTGGGACCAGTTCTTACGTGAGTTTGCTTATGCTATTCGTACAGCAGTGAATGAAACGACGGGAAAAACCCCTGCAGAATTATTTTTGGATCGAGAGTTGATTACATCTTTTCTGAAATTAGTGATGGTATCGGATGGAACTGAATTTGCAGGAGAAGATATTGAAAGATTGTTTGAGGAAGCTAGATGAAACCCAAAGGCTAAGCAT
>BMAU01005131.1:0-11773 GCA_019973935.1 Trichonephila clavipes | reverse complement strand
AAAGTCATGTGTTTTACAAATCCCAATTTCATTTAGGTTATCCTCTTTTGTATGATATTTGGTTATTTGCACGCTTCATTAAAAAGTATATATACACTGGAGTGCAAAAATTAAGGACGAGACCGTTTTTTCAATATAACTTTGTACAAAAGCTTTCCAAATCAACACATTTAATACCGTAAGATCCCCAATACGTAAGGACATGTGTAATGTAAGCAACACTTACTAAAAGAGAAATCAGAGGAATAAAAAGAAGCTTGATTGAAAAAGTAGCATGGAGCGCAATGCGACTGAAGGCCGAAACATCCCTGTGATGGGTGTCCAGCAAGAAACATCCGGTCTTTAGTAGGGGATATGATCTACCCTGACTGCTAGGCAGGTTTCACAGTGTATGCCCATGCTGAGAATGAGGGTGTCAATGAGTTGTTGAGGACTGCCCATTCGTCTTGCAGCGCCAATCGAAGCTCCCGAATCGTTACTGGTGGTAAGGTACGAGCTGCCAAGCGTCTGCATAGAAAATCCCATACATGCTCGATGGGATTGAGATCCGGAGATCGTGCCGGCCAATCCATACGTTCAATATCCTCACTCTCTAAGAGCTGTTCGGCAGCTACTGTGCGATGACATGGTGCATTGTCGTCCATGAAAAGGAACTGCAGACCCATAGCGCCTCTAAAAAGACGCACATATGGAAGAAGAATCTCGTTACAATAACGGGTCCCGTTGACTGAACTTGCGTCGAAGATGTGAAGGTCTGTACGACTACCAAGCATGATGCCTCCCCAAACCAGAACACCGCGACCTCCATACCTGTCCCTTTCAAAGATGTTCGAGGGATGATTGCGGCTTCCCCGCTCTCTCCAGATGAGTATGCGATGAGAATCGCTACTCAAACTGAATCTGCTCTCATCTGTAAAGAGTACTCGTCCTCATTCATTGTCTCTCCAATTCCGGTGTTCCCGGCACCACAGAGAACGCCTTCTCCGATGGGCAGGCGTTAAAGGTACACACCGTACAGGGCGTCGTGCAAACAGTCCACCACCGTGCAGTCTTCTGGCCACGGTAAAACGCGATATCGGTCGTCCAGTCACCTGTGCCGTGTGTCTAGCGATTTCTCCCGCTGTCTGCCGCCTGTTTCTTCTGGCCCGTAAAGACAATGTACTCAGTCATCTGCGGGTGTGGTTCCTCGTGGACGACCACTACTGAACCCCGGATAGCTGTTCCTGTAGTTTGAAATTGTCTCCAAAGTCGTGAAACGATGCTGTGAGCAATTCCGAACTCTGCAGCCACACTTGTCACACTGCGGCCTTCCTCCAACTTCCCAATGATTCGACCTCGGGTAAAAGCATCCAGATGTCGTCTAACAGATTGATTATTCGCCATTTCTCGCTGAGGCAGCAACTCGGTGTGATTTTAACTGCTATACAGCGTGCAATCTCTTTGCCAGAAATACTGATCTTACACCGACAACATGCTTTATACTACTCCAGACACTCCCCCATTACGTTTACCTGCATATCTGCGCATGTGCTACCGTACATCACCTTACTTAATCTCCTGATTGATCTTTCTGTCCGCTCTGCCTCTTCGTTCAGCTGATATGCTAATTTTTCGACTCTTCGTCCTTAATTTTTGCACACCAGTGTATATAATATATATATATATATATATATATATATATATATATATTTATAATGCAATTATTTAAGAAATCAAATGGCCTTTTATTTCAGCAAAAAATGCTTCAGTTGCAATTTGATAAATATCGTGTTTCATCACCATTTTTTTGGCATATTCAATGCAGCCACACATCCGCATCACTTGCTGCGTGATTGTAAAATTTTTACATTGCCATGATGAACTTAGACGGCTACTAATTTATCAGGGATGCTAATGATTACTTAAAGCACCGATTTTACAATTAGGATGACCGAATATTATCTTGACTCAAAAGTACTCTTCCCCACTTCAGTATGCCGACAAAAGAACACGGAAGAATAACAAATAGAAGTAACAGAATATTATATGGTTGCATAAATAACCTATTTTCAGAGTATATGCATGTTTTGAAGATTTAAGAAGCAGAAAAAATAACATTATCATCCTTATCCCCCCACACACACTAATCAGTAAGAATCACGCTTTTATGACTGTCTAAAAAGTTTGGGAGAAAGAGGAGGGTTGGAACTCAATTAAATTAAACAGGAATTTAAGTATGTCTATTATAAAGGTAAATGTGTCTTAAAATTTTAGGGACATTCTTAGAAATAAAATTTTAGTTTTATAATTAGATACATTTATATGGATAAACTCTATTTAAATTATTTAAAATTAGCAAGGATATAAAATTACGACCAGAAAATCTTGTAAAACACTTTTTCATAAAAATAAATAAACATGCTTTGTATATTTAAATTAATGTAAATTTAGAGATGCTTTTAGTAATTTGTAAATAATTGGCCGTATGATTTTTAACATAGCAGAGGAATGCATCCCTTTTATTTAAAATAATTTACTGTAAAGAAACAATTGTAGTTTCTATTGTTGCTAAGTTAAAAAAAATATTTCAATAAATCTTTTCGTTCATTTTATAGGCATTTAAATAAGGGAATTTATTTTTAATTCGGCGTTTAATATAGTTATTTTAGAAGGAGACTATAAGAGAGTATCCTATGGTTTCTTATGGAATATATAATTAAGAATATAAATAATTTTCTTGTTCATAAATTCAATAAAAAAGAAAATGTAAATGTTTGACTGAATTTTATACTATTCCTCTTATGAATATATCTCATAACATTAATATTTTACAAAAATATTGAATAAATATCTTCAGTATTTTCAAATTCGAAATGTAAAAATTTAAATGCTTTTAATTATAATAAAAAAATATGTAGATCTTCCTTAAAATAAAACGCATATTTTTACAATGAAACTAATGAATTGCAAAATAACATTTTCAACAGTAACTAATTTCGCTGAATTTAAAAGTGAACATCCTAAACATATAATAAGTGATTCCAATCTTACAAAAAATAAAAATTCAAGAGATATTATGAAAAAAAGGTACAGTTTTTAGATTAATAATTTCTAACAATAATGCTATTAAAACCTGAGTTACGAAACTCTCCTAATTGTTAGAGTGGTGCCGACGGGCGTAAGGAAAATTCCAGACGTTTCACCTAATTCGTGAATTTCGCAAATGGATGGTCGTCAGACCCTTTTTCCCAGGCTGTCCCGACCGTCAAAAGGTGACGTTGTTAAACGCCGTGACGTTGAAAAACGTTGATTAATGTGCCGTGACGGTATGCGCGCGCATCCATGACGGTGGGAGTGCGCATTGTAAAAATTTACCCTCATCCTTTTTCCCAAACGCGCAATAAGAAGTATAACTTCAAAAATAAATTTTATCTCTTAGCAAATAACGTTGACCAAATAGACGAATTTGCTAAATCTATTAGTCCATAACAATTAAACGCTGAAACCTCCTACTGTTTTACAAAGTGATCCTGGTACTCACGAAAATTTCTGAAATATTCATTATTCGACAGAAAGAAATCACGAAAAATAACTTGGAAAACTATAAATACAAGTCAGTGTATAGAAATGGTTAAACTTCTTAAAATATCGAATCACTTGAAATTAATAGTCATTCGACAATAAAAATAAACCAATTGAAAATAACGATCACATTTACATAAGCATTATAGCAAACAGTACCAAACAATAAAAATCAAGATAACCATATGTGTAATGTTATTCTCCAACTTGACGAAAATTTGAAACAATTTAGAGGGTAATGACCTGTAAATAGTACCTAATATGAAAATAATTTTACATATGAAAAAAAGGAAATTTTTTGAAAATAATAAATCTCAAGAACTCTTTTCTCGGAGAAATTATACAGTGATTTCATTAAATAATTAACTATGTTTTGTGAGCTTTTTTTATATTCATATATGTAAATTATTTTATTTATTTAAGTAATTATTTTTTGATATATCTAAATGAAAATATATTCATATATTCCATTTCCATGTTTTGCTAAAAAGAAAAAAAAAACTTTTGAGCTAAAAACTTATTGTTGTAGTTCTAGAGAATAGCTAAAGAATCATTATTAGGTATACAAAAAACGTGTAGATGAGGGATATTAACATCTTACAGCCATTAATAATTCAATGTGTTTTATTTAGAAGTATGTTGCTAAATTCGTAGAAGATACCATTACTAATGCATCACAAACTGTCTAGAGATGACTAAAATCCAAATACTAACTCACTAATACTGTACGATTGCATACCGATTATATCATTAAGAGGACTTGGTACCCCAAAAATGACCGAATTTTATTTTTATTTAATCTTATTCTTTGCATTATTATCTTTCGATTGATATATCACTTGTGCATGTCGGAAAGTTAGAAGTTGAATAAAAACTTCATTTGAAAACAAATTAGGCAATTCAGCCACACCCCTTTTTAGGAAAAAAAAGCTAAAATAGCGTTTTTGATAAAAGAAAAATCTAATTTTTAAAGAGAAATAATAACATTAAAAAAAGGAATGATCAAGATATAAAGCAGAATATTTCCGATAACGGTAAAATCTTTCTATAGCTAATGATGAACTGTAAGCGAGAAGATAGAAATTTGAGATCTAAAAAATCTAAATTCCTAAGACTGAATCTTTTCAATTTCCCTTAAGAATCTTCCCCTTTAACATAGAAAACCTACATTTTTAAGTAGGTCATCTTCTTTTCTCTAAAAAAAATTGTATAGTTTTTGTTGCAAGACATCTTGCATTTTTTTACGTTGTTTACTTTCTGTCTTGTGTTGATTTGATTCTGGAATTCCTCACTTTGTCTAAATTTTTCTGTTCCTCTGAAAATAGAAACAGCCATCAATATTGAAAATGTAGCACAACAAGTATATATAGTTAAAACAAAATAACATGAGTTTCCAATTTTCATAGATTTCAGATAAATAAAACTTTCAATAATTTTTATACTACAACAGTCTAAATAATCATTAACATTTAAATTTTCCAATGCAAATACTTACTTTAAGAATTAATGTGAACAATATTTTATGCACACTGATTTCAGAGTATATCGTGCTACATTTGATAAGACTCACAGGATTTCCGTTATCAGGATTACATCTGCCCAGCCCCTTTACAAAAAATGATCAACTCACATTTTTTAAACAAAAAAAAGGGTGAGTACAAATGATTGACAAGATTTTTAGAAATGATACTTTCTAAACTACTGTGTATATCACAATAAGTAACACATGAATTTAAAGAGAAATATAGCAAGCTTTTTTTCCCACCAATTATCAACAGTACATTGAAGATTATTGTGATTGAAATACAAACATGTCGACAATGATAGAGATGAGTTTTTGTATATTAGAATATGCACAAGGTTTTTCAGATATTTCGGTTCAACGTGCATTTAGAAATCGTCGGGGTAAAAGCAAAACCAAATCAAGAATATTCTGTGATGGTACAATGATAACAATTTTTAGAAAACAAGTTTCTTATATGCCAAACGTCTCAGAAAAAGCAATGCATAGGCGAAGTAGAGTTCTGTTCAAAATTCAAGGAAGTCTATGAGAATCGCAGCCCGTAAGATTAGAATACCTTAAAAAATGGTATGGAAAAAAATTAGAATTTCAAAACATGTCATTTTTTTAAAAATAAATATGACAAATAACACAGGGTGGCAAGTAAACATTTATGCAGCATTACAAACAATTGATAGAGCGATGCTACAAAATGTATGGAATAAACTGGAATATACAGATTGGAGGTAAGCAGTGTGACAAATAGGTCACTCATCGAACATTCTTATTAGAAAAAAACTTGGTATATTTCTCTTTACATCAAAAGGTGTCAAAACTCAAAGACTAGCTTGAGCCAAATAAACAAGGTTTAACTTTAGATGGGTCTAAAAAAAATCAATATGCGTAGAAACCTAGGTACTGTATTTACATAATCATGGTATATTCAAAGAAAATGTATGCATTTTGTTTATAGCGAGAAAAAAATCTAATTCACAAAACGTTTTAGTGAATTCCATCTTATCTTATTTTTATGTCAGTTAGTAATTTTTATTATATATTATTGTGTGCCGGTATATTGGCCGGGGCGCAAAAATGTTCGTTGTGGGTCACATATGGCCCGTGAGTTTGACATCCTGCTTTACATTCATATATCTTATTGTAATATGTGCAGTGGTTTTGATAATATGATTTTCTTAAATCACTTGTACTCACCTTGTACTTCGTTTGACCTAAACTTAGCAGGATTGGGCTAGATAGAAAATGTACCAGTCTGCTTAAAAAATAGTTCTACACGGAGAAAAAGACATACTCAAAATGATCACAAAGACATACTCATTTTGAAGTGAGAATATTTGTATCAGGTTTGATCACATGGTTTTTATCGAATATAAAACCTCTGCATACCAAAACTGAAAGTAGGGTTAATTAACACTCTCAAACAAATCAAAAAAGATATTCAGGATTACAGAAGTTCTTTTAATATACCGGCTACACATATTTTAAAAATTGGGGTTCAACAACAAATTTAGTTCTCATAAATCTTCAGAACTATTTTTCGTATCTACCACGCTACCCGCGGAAGAACACATGAGTACTAGATTGTTTTGATTTTTGAGTTAAATGTTCTCATTTTGTATTTCTTTAAGTTACTGCCTTTTTAAACGAAAAATTTAATGGGATAAATATTTACCTTATTTTTGGCGGATAAGTGTTATAAATGTAATGTAATTTACTTGATTCATAAGAAGTCATATTGTTTAAATTATTCACGCAAATATTTGTGTTACTTAGGAATAATGACCATGGTTCTAAATTACGTGGTCCGTCGCCAAAAGCCCTCGTGTAGCTGAACAGTGCGACGTTAATATTCAATCAATCTACTTAGGAATAATTTTAACGTGACCACTTTTTTTTACAATGAAAAGAAGAACGAAAAATTTAAGAAAATGTTACAACGTAAATATATGAAACATTTTATTAATTCAAACAAAAATACTTTTTTTTCGTTTCTCAATATATTATTTTCTAATTTATCGGAAATTTTGGAGCAAAAATTACCTTTCATCTTTACTGTAAGTACTGCAGTTAAACAATATAAACATTCAATTTTGATTTCTGACTTGTCCATAAATTACCAACTGAAAAGACTCAACTGCTGCATTAGTTCCAGGGCAGCATTGCTTTTGATAAAAAAATCACAGTTTTCTACATCTGCCCAATTTACTTGCGATTAAGTCAAAAAACACCATTGAAAACTGTTATTTCCTGTGATATTTATTTCAGACTATTCTTCGACATATTGGAAGCATGTTTGGTTCATCTCTGAATACAGAGATTAGCAGATCTGTTTTAAAATATTGAAAAAAGGAGGACACTTTTGGAGGAAGGACAGGACCTGTAAAAGGAGAATGGTTGATCATCTTAATAATTTTAACTTACTTTCATATTAAACTCTAAAATGCCTTGCATGGTTTGAAAAAGGCAAGTTTACAAAATAAATTTTCATTTTCAATTAGTAATCATAAAAAGTCTAAAAAAAAAAAGACTTTTTATAAGCTTCACCTGTATGTAAACGGTATCTTTGAACTATATTTTTTACCCACTCTAAAAGGTCTGATTAATTCAAATTTGCACACTTTGTCAAGGACTGATGACAAATACAATAATTTTGTTCCATTGTCCTAATAAGGATCATGACGATTAACGATTTCCCATTTCCAGATTTGGTGACTAGAAGATAGTTTCAACTCTAAAGCGAAAACACTCATGTCAGTAATTTCTTATTATAATAAAAACAATTGCCCACTTTATTTGAAATAAATAAATGATAGTTTAAAAAATTGAAAAAAGCATGCTTTTATTGTAGAACGAAATAAAAATGTAAAAATATTAGTTTATAAAAACCAAAAACACGCTTTATGGTTAATCAAACTAAATAGAAAAAAATGAAAATAAATTATAGTTTTAAAAAACCAAAAACACACTTTTATAGTTAATCAACTTTGAATTTTTTTTTCTTGTACATAATTTTGTTTGTAACATTAAGTACTAAATAAGATTTTAAAAAAATAAATCCCCTTCTGTGTGGGTTTTCTGCAGAAGACATTTTGTATAAAATTACCTAATCTTGTACCTGGGGCCACATAGTTGCCTTGTACCTAGGTACAATTGCAATTATTATTCTTTATGTTCTTATTTCATTGAAAAAGTTTTCATGATAAAAAGAGAGGAAAATGGTCTTAATTATCTGACCCATTTTTGATTTAGTCAAGTTTTTATTATTATTGGATGTTATTAAAATGAGAGGGAGTGTATTTTTTGTTCTGAAACTTTCAACATGCTTGATTTATAAAAAAATGTTAGCTACCATTATTGTTATTACTCAGGATTATTTTTTTATTTATACAAACATAAGAATTCATTTAATTAACAAGAAAGCCCCAATTTTTATAGTTATAAAAATAATATAATTCTAAATCAGATTTTTTTACGATATTTCAATTAAATTTTTTTTAATTTATCAATTTTTCTCATAATGAGCAATTATAAATTCTTTGACTTTTTAGATACCTAGAAATCCTGACTGAATAAAATGGTCAAACCTAATGCAGATAATATAAGAATTATCAGATATTGAAGATTCTCACATTCCACTGATGATGCAATTCTACAGTAACTGATATAAAGGGATACTATTGAAAAGAGGGATTTTTTATTTAACAAAAATACAATGCAAAAACTAAAAATTTTATACGGCAGAAGTAATAGATGTTAAATAAGAACACAAGAGTGTTAAATTTCTGAAGAATATTGCACGTTCAAATAAGTTTCTTTATGATAAAGAAGAAACTTATAAATTTGGCGCAAACAGAAATATTGTGTTCAAATTGCCTAAACCACAATCTGTTGATACTTCAGAACGACAATGTATGCAGCTCACTTGGAACCAGTTTTTAAATTAAATGTTGGATGAAAATACAGTCTGTCAAATATGTTTTGAACAATGGTCAGTTACATAAAGTAGCTAAATAAAATATATAGTCCTGATATTTACTAAACTCGAGGTTAACAGATTAAACAAGATGAAAGACGACTCCCCAGAAACAGTTAATGAAAAAGCAATAAAGCACCCAAAATTAAATAAATATGTCCAATACCCAAAGAATGCATTTAAAAATCTAGTTTTCAGATGAAAAGAATCGTCTGGTTACCTATAGAAATTGGCCACTTTTAATGGTCAGTCCTAAACAATTAGCTAAATGTGGATTTTATTATACAGGTGTATTAGATATTGTGACATGCTACTGTTGTAATGGATCTTTAGGTAATTGGAAAACAAGTGATGATCCATTAACAGAGCACGAAAAATTCTTTCCTCATTGTGAATATATGGATTTGATCAGAATGAAATTAAATAACAAAGCTGAGTGTCTTCTTAAAAATCAAATACTTCAAGAACCTTGCAAAACGGAAGAAGCTTCAAGAAACACAGAAGCAGAAAATACAATAATCTGTAAAATATGCATGAATGATGAGATGAATGTTATATTTCAACCATGTTCTCATTTCATTTCTTGCCATATTTGCGCTGAAAAGATTTTTAATTGTCCTTTGTGTAGAAATCCAGTGATACATAAAATAAAGGTGTTTAGAGGTTAAAACAATTTGTTTTCGTCAATCGTTTTAGTTTTTTGAGTTATCATATAAATTCTCAAATAAAATTTTTTTACATGGTGTTTTGAATTTAGGTTAGTATTTTTTTTTCACTTGAGGTAATTTTTTTAGAGTGTCCTCTCTACTTGGTTATATCTAATTTTTTAGTTGACTAATATTTTTTTGAATGAATACAAATATTTTAAACCATTTTCCCCAATTTAAAACTGATTTATTTTTATGAAAATACAATAGCTATTAATTTAAATTGTTAATTAAAGAACGACATTAAAAATTATAAGGTCTGCTTAATCTTGTAGGTTGCAATAAGACAAGAGAAATAATATAAAAAAATATATTTTATTTTATATGATATATCATTATATCACTAAATAATTTGCAGGTAAAACGTAGAGTATCTGCATCTAACTTGATACCGACTTTAGACCTAAAAAAAAGAAAAAATATATATTTATATAGTTTCATTTAAATGCATTTTTGCTAAATTTTAATATTAGTATTATAAAAAAATATTCATTACCCATGTTTTATATATTTGTCCATAAATCGTTTAAGTATTCCATACTTAAACAACTCGACTCCATGCGGTAATTCCACTGTAAAAAAATATATATATAATCGCTATTTAGTTTGCCCAGGAGGCATGATAAAAATGAGGGTACATTTTATTTACGATAGGGGAACACTTCAAATATTTTTTCTCCCGTTATTTCATTTGAACATGCTTTAAGAAGTGTAAAAAAAAATTACAGTTTCCGTAGCATGTGATCGGTAAAAAAAAATTTACATGTTCATATAGAAAAAAAACCACGTTATTTTTATTACATATATTTGAAGCAACTGGACATTTACAAAATGTTCAAATAACATGCTATTCGACAGATTTGTAATATTAGTTTCAAAACCATAAAGTATATAAAAAAAATTCCCGTGCCCGTAAATATAAAAAAAAGCTTTTCTTCCTAATTAGAGCTTTCCTGCTGAATTAGTTTTTTCCAGTTGTGTGAAACTAGTTTTATAAATGAGCGAAACATTCAATCCAGTATTGAAAGAGCATAAAAAAGTTTTTGCAGCATTGTTTACTCAATAGCTACTTTTGAAAACGGAAGTAAAAAAATGTTTCTCAGGGGTTCGCGAAAACTTTTACAATATGAAATCCTCGACGGTAATTGCTAAATTTCTAATTTGTGTCGACATTTTCTTGTAAAGCTGTGATTATGTTTTTTTCTTCTAATTATAGTGTGTGTATTATGAGTGATTAAATAAAACCTGGCGAAATAATGAAAAAAACATATTCTCAATTCAATAAATAAAATTACATAAAGAAGCTTTTATTAATTGTTAAAGTGTACAAAGGTCAGAATAAAAGAAATTGCAATAAAAAAGCCAGGTCATTTAAGGAATTGAATCACAGCGACTTTTTAAGATTAAAGAAGAAAGAAGTGTCACCAGACAACGTATATTAAACGATCAATGTACTGCAGCTAAAGGTGAAAAGGATTAACCCATTATCAAAGTATAAAGCAAATAATTTAATACAAATGAAAAGAACTCAATTTTTGCGTTGTAAATGAATATAAGGTTTAAATTATCTTGAGATATAATTTTTAAAAGACGAAAAATGTTTCAATACCCTTAAAAAATGGAAGCCCTCCACAAATACTTTGGTACCACCACAAGAAATCGTTATTATTGTAGCTCAAAATTGCGGCTAACGACCAGTGTCCTTAACCTTCAAATCCGGAGTCGTTATTGTGCTCCAAAGCTGCGGCTTCTTCGACTAAATTTTAACCATCATGAATGTCATTGGACCTTTTTGCCGATTAGTTTTCTTTTTTAAAAAAGCTGTATCAAATTTTTATGTTATATTAATAATAAATTATATAATAATAACATTAATAATATAATACTATTTTGTTTGTCGATTTTGAGAATGCGGGGCTTTTTTATATAGTATAATCAGAAAGAAAAAAAAACTTTATTTTTTAATCCCATGTCGTGGACCTTTGCCGATTAGTTTTCTTTTTAAAAAGCTGT
>BMAU01005129.1:0-52639 GCA_019973935.1 Trichonephila clavipes | reverse complement strand
TTAGTCTCGCCATTTAATGTGTGGTGTAATCTTTTAGAAATTTTAAAATAATGAGAAATGAATCAGTGCAAACTAAACAGGATTTGTCTCGCATGTGTTACCAGCATGATGGTGCACCCGCACAAATCTGCGCAACCATGTACATTTTTGGCGCAGTCATTTCACACTCGAATAATCGGCTACGGAGGTCAACAGGAGTGACCCTCGCGATCACTCGACCTAAGTCCTCTGGATTTCTTTCTCTAGGGCTTCCTAAAAAGCAAAGTGTACGAACATGAATCCATGATTAAATCCGATTTACTCAATCGAATCAGCATGACATGCAGATCTGTGACACCAACTATGTTGCAGAAGCTACAGGTGGAGTTTCTGACGCGGATTCGGTACTGCATTTCTCCGGAAGGCGGTCATTTTGAACATTATTTAAGTTAATTGGTCATTTTGATATAATAAAGCCCCTGATTCATGATTGGCGCATCATTCCACATCTAATATATATTATAAATGTGAAAGTTTGTAAGGATGTTTGTGGCTCTTTCACGCAAAAACAACTGAATGTATCTTAATGAAACTTTACAGTAATATAGCTTATACGTCAGAAAAACACAAAGGCTATAATTTATAGCATAGGCAATAATTTATAAAAATTTGTAAAAAGTGTCCAAAATATAACGATATAGCTGGTATACCCCTTCTTCGTACGGGTGAACTGAAAAATTAAATAACACAGATTGAAGAAAAGAAGTTTTTAATGAGTTAATTTTATGTGAATTGCAAATCAAACAAAAAAGGCTTTTTGCATATCTCAGCTAAACAAAAAAAAAAAAGAAAGAAAAAAAACACCTTTGTTAAATTTTAAGTATGTAGATCTAATAGCAGATTAAAAGAATTTTTTTTAATTTATAATTCCTCGTAACACTCTTGAGGGTCGATTTTTCAAAATACCTCCCTAAGCTGATCTCTGCTCAGCAAAAGTAACGCATTGTTAAAAGCTTTGCGTAATGAACGCTTAAAGTAGTGTAAATAATTTATATCTGAAAGTGACATTAATATTACTTTCTGTTTTTTATTTTATTTTTAAAATTGTAATATTCGCAAGCAACGCCGTTTCTTAAATTATAATGGCGATTCAATGAAAAACATAGCGAAATGTTAACGATAGAGTCAAGTTGGCAAATGCCTAGTTACTTTCGTAGCTCGAGCTTTATTAGAGCTTCGTAAGACCCGCCGTGTAGGGGAACGATGTACGTTAATACTTTATCCAACCGCATTATGATTTACTGCAGTTTTTCATACAATATTTTTTTTTTGGATCACTACATTTAAAATTGAGGGATATACATAAACAAAATACTCCACTTTGGAAAATTTAATCCGTTAGAGCTAATAAATTAATTAAAGTTATTCCACTGTAAAATTAATTATATACACCGTTCACTTAAAATAAGTAGTGAAATCATTTTCCAAGATCTTCACTTACATACAAAAACATAAGAAACTTAAATTTTGACATAAAACTATTTTTCGGGACAAAAATAATAATCTTTGCAATCCGCTGAAAACGCCGTCAGCTGAAAACGCAATATCTGCTACAAAACTATTCGGTTTCCCCGCTAAAATACTCATCATAGAACCCGTGCTGCCATATATCTTGGAAGAGTGGATTTCAAAGAATATTCCTGCTAAGTATTGGTAGAATTGGTAAAATATTCCTTCTAAGTTGGTGTGGTGTGGTAGTTAGGAGAAGGGGGTGCCAGCTCAGGTGTCGTCCACGTCACTTGACCATTGTTCAAAATTACGTGGTCTGTCGCCAAAAGCCCTCGTGTAGCTGAGCAGTGCGACGTTAATATTCACTTACCCAAGACTTGTGGGAAACACGATTGTAGAAGTCTTCCTGAGCACGGGCTCTGATAGATCTTTTAATAAGATTTTTAATGGAATAAAAGGACATTGCACGAGAAACTTTCTGCATGACAAGAACACCTTTTTAGCCAGGAAGTCAGCTTTCTCGTTACCTGGAACTCCACAGTGCGCAAGAACCGCTGAAGCACTATAGTTTTCCCAAGTGTGATGACAGGTTTTTAAGATCATGGAGACAATGCAATATGTCCTGTGTTATGGGATTGTTATCAGAAACGATAGCCAACAGAGCAGCTCTGGAATCGCTGAGGATAACAGCTCTTGTAAATTCTTCCAAGTGGCACTACAGCTGGGACAGAGCTGTCCGAATCGCAGCTATCTCACCGTCAACGCAGTACCTCAGAACACAGGAATGTAGAGAAAACTCCAGCTCCTGCATTAGGGCTATCCGACAGGAAGGATCCATCGGTAAGGATCCGAAATCACTCTAGTTCAGGATAAGAAATATTTAATACTTCGAGAGCGAGGGCTCTCAAAATAGAGTGGTCTTTTGACCCAGGCCAATTAATCCAGAAAAGTTTCAATTTCATTGGTTTTTTGGTCGAACGAATCATTCTGGTTCATGACTTCAGGTATCCAACAACGTTCGGAACCGCGATTTTAAAAATGCGCATAAATGGATAATTTTTATGGTTTTTAGTATCACTTAGAATTGAATACATGTGTAAAATTGTTTTAAGGATATTGTAACAAAAACAAATTATTTAAATACAATATATCGGAAAAAAATTAACTTAGAATAACCTTTTTTCAAAATGTTCTCCTTTTGTGAAAAATGCTTCTTTTATAATAATATTTTGCCTGTATATAGCTCAGATCTCTGTACAGAGGCCCAACTATGATTTTTTAAAAATTCTATTACTTTCAGTACAACCAATTGAAATAATTATCGGCGTTTTTTTAAAATTTCTCAAAACAGGGATAAACCCACTTATATATACTTCAAAAATTCTAGCAGCCTTTACAGATTTCGAGCTAAAGGCAAAATATTATTTTTTCGAAAAAAATATTTTGGGTCATTCTATGTTCATTTTTTGTCAAAATAATGTACTTAAATAATTTTTTATTGTAATACTATTCTTAAAACAAATTTATGTACATTTTCTAATCTAATCGACACTTAATATCATAAATATTATTCATTTATACGCTTTTGCAAAATCACGGTTCCGAATGTAATCGGATACCTTAAGGGTTTTTTAAGCGTAAATAAATAATAATACAAAAACCTTTTCAATTATAACTAAGCATACCATTTCGTTAATACTTTTGTTAAAATCGTTAATGACAGTTTCTGGAATCTCCAGAAGCTCTCGTTAGCCATTTTTTCTCCTCTCCCAATGCTGCGGAGATCTTTTGTGACATTCTCTTTAACATGACTGAAAGGTTATCAGATAATATATATTTTTAAGAGATAGAAACTTAAAGTAAAGAAGATTTTTATACATTTCATTTTAAAAAATGATGTGAGGTACTGCTTACTTGAAAAACAATACGAAAAAAACAATTTTAACTATATAGTTCAGAAATTAGTCGAATCATTTGAATTAACAGCAGAAACTAAGCTGATATTATTTTTTAAATTGTTTTCTTTTTTTCTTTCATAAGTAACCTGAAATATCTCTTGGTATTTAAATTATTGGTTACCATTTCCAAAATATAATTTCATTGCGGGAATCATTCAACAATTTACGAAAATATGTCTTCTACTTATTTTTTCGAAAATATAGAGCTATTTGTTCTTTAGTTAAAGGTATAGATAGGTTACAATTTTTATCTCTTCAAAATTAACAGCTATTGCCATCAATTGAGCCAAAAGTATTTAAAATCAGCAATACATAACTCGCACTATTTGATTGTCTACTATGATACTTTACGCGCCATCTCGATTACATAAAAAAGAAACTACGCAGTTGATTTAGATGTGTATATAAGTCAAAATAAAATATGAAATATATGTTCTTTGAAATTATTTTTAAAATATCTATTAACGTTGGAAAATGTTATTTTTTTTTTCCATTCCTTCTATTATATAGCTCACACTCTCTATATATTTATTAATTTACCTTGGTGGAATTTTCAATCGTTAATAAAATACATTTTAAAGCACTCCATTGAGCTGAAATTTTATATAAAAGATTATTTCGGATGACAATACAGTAATTTAATTATAATTAATAAAAATTGATTGATTAAAACAAATTATTCAAAGAATTATAAATATAGCCACTTTGGCATCATTTTTTGGCGACTTTGTGACCCTTTTGGCGATTTGTGTTAAAACATGAAAAGGTTTTTTTCCTCATATTTTAAAGCGCTCATTTGAGCTGAAATTTTCTATACACTATTTTTTGGGTGACAATACGATAATTTAACTATAATTAATTTAAGTAATTTGACTGAAACTAATTATTTAAGGAATTACAGATACAGCCACTTTAGTCTCATTTTTAGCGACTTGGGTCTAAACTTTAAAAGATTTTTTCTCTTGTTTTAAAGCATTCAGTTGAACTGAAATTTTTTAAACACGATTGTTTGGGATGACAGTACGATGCCTTAATGATAATGAATAAAAATTTATTACCACTTAATGTTGTGGTTCTGTCCTATAAATGTACATATTTATACTAATTGTGACTATTTAATAAAAAGTAGCTAAAATAAAAGTTTTCTTTGTTGATCGAAGTAGGAATTGACTCAATTTTTTTTTGTATTACTTGTTTCATATTATTATCGTCTGATTTCATTTAGTAATTTATAAGTCTAATTTTTCTTACTGTTTATTTTATTTACTGTTATTTACTCCCTGGTATTATAAATTTAGTTGCTAAAGTTGGCATCCTTTTTGCAATGAATCTCAGTGTGAGAATAGTTCAGTTGAGTGTTAGTATTCGAATTGGTACTTTTTTACATGTAATAGAAAAAGCTGTTACTTTTACCGATTGATTTCATTAGATTTTCGAAGATTTTTTTTTCAGTGTTCTTAAGGGTAAATACGTGTCATTGTTTTTGTTGCATCCTAGTTTTAATTAAAAAGTTGATTCTATGTCGAAATGATCGCCAAAAGCACTCGTGTAGCTGAACAGTGCGACGTTAATATTCACTCACTCACTATGTCGAATTGATCATTTGCACCATATTTCGAACATTGAACCACCGAAACAAAAAGACAAATCGATTACAATTGTAAGAATGTTGCAAGTGGTGACTAGTGACAAACAGTTACACAGTCAATGTTGGCAATTAAATCTATATTTGGCGATTTATCGCTTGGACCTAGCTATAAGAAAAGTGCTGATTCTTTCTTAATGTCATGTGAATTATTTACTGATTGTTTGTTGCTTCTTTGTTCTCTAAATACATCTCTTTCTCGCTTTATATTTTTTCTATTTGTGTCCACTGCTCTTTTCTGTGTAACTTGACCGAACGTCAAAACTGTGATGCCCATCACCTATAGCCCTCTTGTTGCTACTGAAACAGCTGAGTGCCACAGATCCAACTTTAATAATCAACCAATTAACCAATCAAGTTCATACCTCTGAAATGATATTCAAATTTAATGGCCAAAAGGATTGGATGAGAAAAGGATGTTAAAAAAACCTCAGTTTAACAAAATTAATGAATGAAGATTTTCAAGTTATAAAAATTGCCACAAAATTAAATACCCAACAGGAAAAATATTTTAGGAAATGCTAATTTCTTTATTCAGAAACTTTCAAGGGTTTTTCTTGAAGGTTTTGTTCTCAGGATCAAAACATTACTCTCAATTAAATGTGGATGGGTTCAATTCCTTACGGCTAATTTTGGAACAAAAAAAAGCATTTGGAAATAAATCTCTGTACACAGATATAATTTGCATGAAGAACTATACTGTATTTGATTTAAAATTTCTTTCTTGACATCAAAGTTCTGTTTTTTAAAGGAGTAAAAAAGTCAAATCGGCAAAGAGGGTTGTTTTGAAAAGCAGTTATTTTGTGTGTGTACACTATTCTCTTCTCAGACAAGAACAATTTAAGCAAGTATACCAGATAAGAAGCAAAGATTTCTGAAACAAATTTGCTATTTAAAGTAATGAATCTCTCTCTCTCATTTGTTTAGAAAGGACTAAAATGTGTTATATCATTCGAAAGATGATTTTTTTTTTTTTTTTATTTTCAACATTTTGAGTCTTTTTCTGAAATATGTATAAATTTATGAAAAATGAAAGGCTTGCAACATTTCTTTTGGTTTCTGCATCCTAATTTTTGTTCGTTTATACTAATGAAAAAAACGCAGGAATAAAAAAAAAAAGATCTGAAAGAGAGCAAAACAAAAAAGTAGACCAAAAAGACCATTACACCGAAAGATGTAATTTAGTATTACCTTCTTTTTTTCCATTTATTTTGGCTCCAACGCGTAGAAATTATACCCAGTACAATCTCGAAAAAGCATACAACAAAGTTTCCTAAACACAACTTTTTTCTTCTTTACACAAGAAAATAGCAAACATCCTTCTTGATTCACGAGGATACTAACAGCGGCAATTATCTTGTCAACAAGAACCTTTCATGCTTATGTCTGAAAAAGAACAAAGAAAAACATAAAAAGAACAATGCGCTGCATTTGTTATGTCTGTGTCAGCGTTAAGCCTTAATAATGACAACAGAACGTCAAACGCTGTAATGAGAATGGAAGAAGCCACGTCACCTCTCAACTCTTTTTCATCGCCTCGCAACAACCAATTAGAGTTAAGATTCTTTTATTATTATTCTTTCCGTTCGCCGTTATGCTGTTCGTGAAAGCATTGTTTTAATTCGTGAAACAGAATATTTAATCGTGTATATTTTGGTCGGTTTATGGTCATTTGTTGTTTCTACAAGCACAGGATTTGAGGATAAGCAAAACAATACTTCATTTCTTGTATTGTTAATATGCTGCTGGACAAAACGGATTATCCAGAAACAGATGAATGCTAATAAAAGGAGAAGGACACCGCGTATATCCCCGTCAAGGTCAGAATGCAGTTAAAGAAAATTTTTGATTTAAATAATCTATTTGATGGCGAAGATGTTTTCGAAACCGTTCCGAAATTTATAATTTATACTTGATGTCCTTTGGATAACAATGGAAGCATAGATTTTATTATTCGCAAAAATATTTCTATGGATAATTCAGTTAATGGATATTTTTTTAATTTATTTCTTTTGATCACATTGACAAGCAGAAAATAAAAAATTGGATGATAAAATGGTCAATTCAAAATATTGGCTTATGAAAATGTTTTATATACACTGGCCTCAAAAAGTTAAGGTACAACATGTTTTTCGAAGCTCACCATAAAAAAATGGCAGTAACAATAAAATGCATAGTTTACATGAATGATAATAACGAACTTTAAAAACATTAATGCAAAAACGATTGCTACAACTTTTATTTTATAGAAAAGAACGTATATTTATGAGTGAGAGAAAAATATGCAAATATCAAGCTTTCGTACTTTTGTGTGTAAGTTGTGTTGATTTTCAACAGTTGTTGGCAGTTTCGGTGACAATAGTCAATAGAGTTTAGAAAATGTCTCAGAGACGTCGTTTACCCAATTCGTTAAGGTGGCGGGCAGTTGGATGGATGGAAATGGGATTGTCGCAGGCTGATGTTGCTAGACGTCTCAATGTGTCTCGTAGTGTTGTTCAGCTACTTTGGTATCAATACCAATCCGAAGATTCTGTGTCCAGAAGACCTGTTCCAGGCCGACCACGAGCTACAACACCTGCAGAAGACCGTTTTCTAGCTCTTTCGGTACGAAGGAGAAGAACCGCTACTGTGCCGCAGCTCGTTGCAGACCACTTTCAAGCATCAGGAAGAAGAATCTCCGCTATTACGGTGCGAAATCGTCTTCACAATGCAGGTCTGTATGCAAGAAGACCAGTTGTGTGCGTTCCCCTCAACGGACGACAGCGAAGGAACCGCTTATGCTGGGCAAGAGAACATGTTTCTTGGACGCAGCAACAATGGGCTTCTGTGCTGTTCACAGACGAGTCCAGATTTACAATGGAGAGTGATTCAGGGCGTCTACTGATCTGGAGGGAACAGCGCACTAGATACCATCAATCCAACACTGTTGAAAGACACAGTTATAGAGGTGGTGGAATCCTGGTTTGGGCAGGGATCTCGCTCGGTGGCCACACTGACCTGCATGTGTTCCATGGAGGAACCGTAACTGGTCTTAGATATCGGGATGAAATCCTTGATCCATATGTTCGCCCATATGCTGCTGCTATTGGTAACGACTTCATTCTGATGGATGATAATGCACGACCTCACCGAGCTCGGATTGTTGAGGAGTATCTGGAGGATCACGGTTTGGAACGAATGGAATGGCCAGCTCGATCTCCAGACCTGAATCCGATAGAACATCTTTGGGACTATCTTGGCAGAGAGGTTGCTGCTTTAAATCCTCCTCCAAGGTCGTTACATGAGCTGAAACAAGGCTTACTCTGTGTCTGGTCTTCGCTTCCTATTCGGTGTCCGACAACTTAATAAACCGCATGGGAAATCGATGCCGCCGATGCATTCAAGTTAGGGGTGGACACATTCCTTATTAGAACCCATTTTTGTATTGTTTTATGCCATTTTACCATATAACACTGTGATGTGCTGTTTTCTCAAGAATGGACTTTTCCGCAGAGATTGCTTTTTTGTTATAAATCGTTTTTGCAATACACTTATACAAATTTCTATGACGCATTCAAAAAAAACTATTTAATGCACATATCCTCCAAATTTTTTTGTTTCTACATTCATTCATTTGCAAATTAGACACAAAAACCCGGTTGTACCTTAACTTTTTGAGGCCAGTGTATAATGCGTCTTATATATATATATATATATATATATATATATATATATATATATATATATATATATATATATATATATATATATATATATATGTGGCATGCAGCCAAAAGCAACGCAGTGTTCGCGCGCAGGCGCATCTAAGTAAAGCAGAACCGAAACTGTAAAAACAGAGACGCTTGAGAAAAAACTTTTGGACATTAGAGCAAAAAAAGAGCAGAGAGAGAAAGGAGAACGCGAGAGGTGCGCGAGCGGCGTTACCTTCTGAATATCATCGTCAAAATTATCTGTAAACTTAACTACCTTTTTAATTAATTTTTGTTTAATGTTAAAATAAAATAGAAGATAGACCAACGTCTTGGACCCCTTGTTGTCTCCCACAAATTATGGGGGGCTCGGCCGGGATCGACAAACTTTCGATTTTGAACCAAAGTCTGGACAATGAACAACAGCGTCCGTGAAGGAGACGCTCCGCAATTTTTCGAAAACTTCGTTCAACCTGTGTAGAGGTTTGAACTCAGCATGAAAATTCCGCCTGTGTAGAGGCGATTGAAAAAAAAAAAATTTAAATTTTCATCAAAATTTGGAACGTGAAAAAAAAAAAAAAAGCCGTCCGTGGAGGAGACGCGCCGCCATTTTTCGAAACTTCGTTCAACCTGTGTAGGGGTTAAATTTTTCAACTTCATTCCGCCTGTGTAGAGGTCGGAACAAATAACAAAATAACCTGTGTAGAGGTTTATTTTCAACGAACCATCGACAAATATTCCGCCTGTGTAGAGGTTGGAAAACCCATCGACGAAAATCCCGCCTGTGTAGAGGTTGGAACTAATTCAGTGTGAATAATCCGCCTGTGTAGAGGCCGGAACTACAATTTCAACTATATTACCTGCGAAGAGGTGAAATCAGTGGAATCGAAATTTTTCTTCATTGGATACATCGTACGTGCGAGCAACAAGGGAGCCAGAAAAAAAAAAAAAAAGGTAGGATCTTTCCATTTCTAAAATGTATAAAAACGCTCTTAAAGAGGATCTCATAAGAGTTGTTCAGGAGCTAGACGGTATTGTCGAAAGTACTGACACTATAGTTAAACTAAAGACTAAAATTGAGAACAGTAGTACATTTGAAAGTGATCCAGATTTCGTTAAAACTTTAATTCAAAACTGTATAGATGAGAGGGTATCATGAAACAAAGAGAAGTAACTTCAGAACAAAAAATTGAGCTCGCGAAACTACAGTTAGCACAAATAGAAAAAGAAGTCGAACTTCAAAGGGTTAAAAATAAAGCATTAAGTTTAAATCCTGCAGCTAAATTCGAAGAGAAACAGTTCAAAACTTTAAATAAGGAAACCGCAACCCATATTGGCATTCGAGAAGCAGAAGATTGGTTTAGGCCTATTGATTTAGCTAAAGAGTGTGATATTTATATTTCATCTAGAAGCGGATCACATAAAGAAATTCCTATTACTTATGGATATACCCAAGACCCCTTTAAAAATAAATCACAAAACTTTAAAACAAAGATTAAAGAGAACTATCCCCAATATCATGAAGAGAAAATAAAAATTGCTTTATATGCGGTGATTCATCTCATTGCGCAAGAGACTGTGAGAAGCGTTTTAAATCTAAAGAATCTAACGACCACATCCATAATAGAATAAACGTGAATACTTTGAAAATCGAGAACGAAAAACAAAATAGCGATGAATTCGCACAACAATTACAATACGTAAACATTTTTGTAGAAAATCAGCCCGTAACAGCTTTGATTGATTCAGGTTGCCAGATCCCAGTTTTAAATTCCTCACTAATTAGAGTGCAAACACCTTCCGAAGAGATCATAACATTAAGTTCATGTTTTGGCGAACAGCGTATGGTAGAAGTTAAACCCATAAATATTTCTCTTAATCAACACTCTCCTAGCTTAAGTGTTGGAACGGCAATATCACCGACCTTGACCGAAGAATTTATTATACATCCCAGTGTATATTCTGAAATAGAGAAACTAGGCCACGCAAAGAGCGATGTTTTATTGAGTGAAAGTGGATCCTCTTTGAGTGTAGATTGTGGTGTTTCTTTTCCAAATGTTTCTGTTTCAAATGTGATAAAAACTGTAGTTATGATTTGCCATATGTTAAGAACTTTAATACTAGAATGATTTGAGTTCTCTAATTAAGGATTATAAATGTAATAACATTAAGATTACTAAGTTAAAAGTGAGTATTGTAAAGAGAAAAATGTTCTGATATAGTATTGTGTAAGAAAGCCAATTGTGCCATGAAAACGAGTTCCGTGGAATTTATCTCCCGCTCACCTAACCCTTTACCTATGAAGAGTAAACATCATCGGTTTGTGTTGCTCCGAAGGATCTTTCAGCCCTGGCAGTGGAAACGAAGGAAAAAGAGAAATCGTTTTGAACAGACGTCCAGAACTCTACAGAGGAAAATATCGATGCGTTCAACCAAAGATCAACTTGTTGAAAAGATGTTCTTATGCCGGTGAAACACAATGTTTTCCTGTGGATCCTTCCGGATGTCGAAGAGGTGCCTTCACATGATGGAGAAACTGTCTAATTCAACAAAATTTTGATATGCTTAATCTCTATATAATTGTCGTATAGTCCTTGTCTGTTCCGTTTTTTTTTTGTATGTTTCAGATTCTCCTCTGGTCTCCATGGAAATACCGCTGCGGACAGCGTACGGTCAGGCTGGCCGTTGTGGCATGCAGCCAAAAAGCAACGCAGTCTTCGCGCGCAGGCGCATCTAAGTAAAAGCAGAACCGAAACTGTAAAAACAGAGACGCTTGAGAAAAAACTTTTGGACATTAGAGCAAAAGAGCAGAGAGAGAAAGGAGAACGCGAGAGGTGCGCGAGCAGGCGTTACCTTCTGAATATCATCGTTAAAATTATCTGTAAACTTAACTACCTTTTTAATTAATTTTTGTTTAATGTTAAAATAAAATAGAAGATAGACCAACGTCTTGGACCCTTGTTGTCTCCCACATATATATATATATATATATATACATTTTTTTGTGTTTGCTGAATTCCAATTTGTTACTTCTTTAGCACTGTGGGTTCTAGTTATTCTTCACTTTTATTTTATTATACTATATCAGGAATGGCGAACCAGTGGCACGCGTGCCATTGATGGCACGTGACACAATATTTTGGGCACGCCAGTGGTCAAAATGGTTTGCATTTTATTTCAAAATAACGAAGTTCACTATGAAGAATTACGAACAAACGCAAGAGATTGGTCGCGGGGGCACAGTCGTTTGTTATTGTCTTGTCTTAGTTATGTCGTGGACTACAATTGATTACGATGCGCAATTCGTCTATGTCTTCATTGACACAAATGTATTTTAAAGTTTATTTGTGTTTTATATACGATTTTTAATTGTTATTTCACATGGCTAGGTCAGCCAAAGAACAAAAAATGCAAAATAGTAAATGTAACAGAGAATTTCAAATTTGGGGTGAATCTACAGAAATATGGCTTTATTTGTAAAGGCGACAAAGCGGTGTGTGTTTTATATTCTACAATAGTGGTATGCAGTACATATCGTCTGCAAAAACGGCATTTTGAAACAAATCACAAATCCTCTTGTCAAAAAAGTGAACCACGCCAAAAAAGTTAATAACATAAGTTATTTACCATCCAATCTGCAACAAAAGAGAAGTCACACTAATATTTACTTTAATTTGAATTACACGTATAACTAAAACATTTTCCACTACGCAGTGCAAAAAGTATTTTTCTTAGTCAATAAAGAATTTGGTGTAGTTAATATTTAGTTTTATTATTTTCCCAATAATCCCAAGTCAAAATTATTTGACGGCACGTCTATACCCCCATTAAACACTATTTTAGGAAAAAATGGCACGTTAATCTATAAAGGTTCACCACCCCTATACTACACATATATATACTAGCTGGTACACCCGTTCTTCGCACGGGTGAAATAAAAAATTAAACAACACAGATAGAAGGATAAAGAAGTTTTTAACGAGTTAATTTTACGTGAATTGCAAATTAAACACAAAAAAAAAAAAAAAGCTTTTTGCGTAGCTCTGCTAAACAAAAAAAAAACAAAAAAAAAAAAAAAAGAGCGAAATAAAACACCTTTGTTAAATTTTAAGTATGTAGATCTAATAGCTGATAAAAAGGATTTTTTTTTTAATTTATAACTCCCCGTAACACTCTTGAGGGTCGATTTTTGAAAATACCTACCTAAGCTGATCTCTGCTCAGCAAAAGTAACACATTGTTAAAAGTGTTGTGTAATGAACGCTTAAAATAGTGCAAGTAATTTTTATCTGAAAGTATAATACATTAATATTACTTTCTGTAGTATTTATTTTGTGTTAAAAATTGTAATATTCGCAAGCAACGCCGTTTCTTAAATTATAATGACGATTCAATGAAAAACAGCGATATGTTAATGATAGAGTCAATTTGGCAAATGCCTAGCTACTTTCATAACTCGAGCTTTATTAGAGCTTTGTAAGACCCGCCGTGTAGGGGAACGATGTACGTTAATACTTTATCCAACCGCATTATGATTTACTGCAGTTTTTTTCATACAATATTTTTTTTGGATCACTACATTTAAAATTAAGGGATATATATAAACAAAATACTCCACTTTGGGAAATTTAATCCGTTAGAGCTAATAAATTAATTAAAGATATTCCATTGTAAAATTAATTATATACACCGTTCACTTAAAATAAGTAGCCAAATCATTTTCCAAGGTCTTCATTATCATACAAAAACATAAGACACTTAAATTTTGACAAACTATTTTTTCGGAACAAAATAAAAATCTTTACAATCCGCTGAAAACGCCGTCAGCTGAAAACGGAATATCTGCTACAAAACTATTCGGCTTCCCGCTAAAAATACTCATCATGGAAACCGTGCTGCCATATATCTTGGAAGAGTGGATTTCAAAGAATATTCCTGCTAAGTATTGGTAGAATATTCCTGCTAAGTTGGTGCGGTGTGGTAGTTAGGAGAAAGGGTGCCAGCTCAGGTTTCATCCACGTCACTTGACCATGGTTCAAAATTACGTGGTCCGTTGCCAAAAGCCCCTTGTAGCTGAACAGTGCGACATTAATTTTCACTCACTTTCACACTCAAAAAAATACAGTACAGTAGTTATTGCGTTTTTAAGTGTAAAAATAATTATATCTGCCTATTCAATTAAAATTATAGCGTTATAATTAACTACTAATCACAAACAAATTTTGAAAATTTGTCCAAACGAAGTAGCGTGACAGAGAAAGTTTATTTACTTTAAGTATCAGAAGGGATAAAAAGTATTTATTTTCAATAAAGTTCAATTTCTTACAACCAAATGTGCATAATAAAAAAACCTTAAAATAAAAGAGATTTATAACAACTTCTCCCTTCAAAACTTAGTTTTAATTTGAAAGAAAAAATAGGCATTATTCTGATCACAGGAATTAATTAGAAGCGAGCCCCTTGAGTAGCCAAAACAAAAAGAGTTTTCACAAACGAAAGATAGATATATGCTGACGTGGGCTTTTTGCAGCGCAAGCCAGATTTGCTTGAAGATGCCAGAATTTTTTTCTATTTACTTGACAAATATCGTTATATTTTGACACTTTTTTACAAATTTTTATAAATTATAGCCTATGCTATAAATTATAGCCCATGTGTTATTCTGATGTATAATCTATATTACTGTAAAGTTTCATTAAAATCCATTCAGTTGTTTTTGCGTAAAAAGACCCACAAAGATCCTCACAAACTTTCACATTTATAATATATATATAGCATTGACTGCAAATGCCTATATACTAAAACAAACTTACATTATTTTTGCTTTTTACATTTAAAAGTAATAATTTAAGAATATTTTGAAGTGTTTGATTCACAACACATTTAATTAGGTATTTAAACAAGAGACTCGAAACACTTAAGGGGACCAGGACGTGCTCGAAAAGAGTAAAATGCCAAAAATAAGACTTTGTTTATGGAACCTATATCTTTTGAAAATTTCCAATAAATCTTAGATTTTTGTGATCTTAATAAAGAAATTATAATCATTCTGTATAAATACAAAAGTAATTTTTTACTTAAAAATTTTATTTTTCTGTTTAATTTAAGTTGGGCACAATTTTTAAGATATCATAATACACGTTTATGTTTAAGTACCATTTTTCAAAAAAGTATCTCTTAAATATGTAAAATAATTTTAGCACATATATAAAATAATACATAAAATATAGTGAGCCTATTTTTTAGTAAAATATTACGATAGTTTCTTTAAAAAAAACTATGTACTACTTCGACTCAAAAAAACAGGCTCACTATAAGCACAGGTATTTTGTATAGAAGTGTAAAAATTTGGGGAAAAAAATGTGCAATATATAGTTCTCTTAAAAAGTATACCTAAAAGTAAAGTGTTAATATTTTTATGACATCACATTGTATTAATAAGCAAAATATGCAATGAAAAGATACCAAATTCAAAAAAAAATCAATTCCAGGTAGGGATTGCAATACCGATATACCGGAATACAGAATACCGGTATTTTGAGCCTTATGCAAAATTTTGTAATACTGTTATTCACAAGTTTTAAACCGTTTATTCGGTGTTTACTAGAAATTTTCAAAGTTGTCTCCACTATAAGTTCAAGGATCGTCAACATAGCGAAATAGTACACCTTTTTATTTTTATATCTCCCTATCGGGCGAAATTAATTAGACTGTGAATGTAAAGTTGCATCGCACAATCAAGAGAAGTGGTAAAATATGTGAATCATCCACACACACACAAGGAGGCGGGCCAAAACTATATTATTACAGTTCAGAGGGATACTGCACACAAACAGGATTCGTAGTCTGATATGATATTCGTATCTGTGAAAACAAGGTTGTAGTTGTGAAGAAAGTGTGGATAAATTTTAAATTAGTGAGTTTTTTATTCACATTGTATTTGCATATCATGCAGTACAATTGATGCATTATGTTTTTGAAGTGAAACTTTTTTGCTCTCGAGAGTGAATGAGAAATTTGCCCACTTTTGCGTAACAGTGAAAAAGCGAACGGAAGTAGTCTGCCCCCATCCCCCCCCCCCCGAATCGTCACCATGATGACAGAATAGCGAGTTGGAAGGAAAAGGGAGAGCCGGGACACCACGTGACTTGCGTCATATCCGTGAAAAAGTTGGGTGATTGCTCACTTCTCCGATTGGTCAACTTGCCCATCTTCCTATTGGGGGTCCTTTTCCCCCAGACCCAGGAACATCTATCAACGGTTGTATGAGATGCAGTGACATTACGGTGTAGACAAAATAGCTCTCGCAGAAAAAGCGTTCTTTTTTTAAAATATTTTCTTAGATTGTTTGCTACATTGCGATGTTTTCGGCGGTTAATTTGCTTTTTTTTTTACTTTTATTTGTGTTGAATTATTATATTAATTCTAGTCAGAATGGCTAAATCAAATGTACAAAAAGAGTTTCGTGAAAGAAAAAAAAAGAAAAACTAGCAGCAAGTCCAGTTAAGAAAGTGACAAAAAAATTTTGCAAATTCATTAAGTGCTACTGCCAAATCTCCATCAGAGTACATGAGAGAAGATCGAGCCACGGTAGCCTAGAGGTGAAAGTACCAGATCGTGGCTGGCGTGTCCTAGGTTCGGGCCGAGTACTACTTAAGACTCTCCGTGTAGGGGAGAGTGTGGTGTGGTAATTAGGAGATAGGGGAGTGCCAGCTCAGGTGACGTCCTCGTCACTTGACCATGGTTCAAAATTACGAAGTCCGTCGCCAAAGGCCCTCATGTAGCTGAACAGTGCGCCGTTAATATTCACTCACCCACAAAAATGCTCACAAAGATTTCAAAAGCTATTCGTTGTTAATCCTTTCGGTCACGGGTGTTCGATTTGTGATAGATTATGGTTTAGAGATGATTTGAGAACGCCTGTTGCTGAGCAGAAAAATATTTTACTGGAAATTAATTTAGAAGACATTAAAGAATGTTGCAATTGCCGACAAAGTTTAAGTAGGAAAGTATACCAAATTTATCAAAATATAATAGTTTTGTATACTCAGAAATTCCCCAGCATATCTTCCTACTTTGGATTTGGTATGAGAAAGACTCAATTCGCCACGAATACTTTTCATGCAAATTAGGCGATTGAGGCATGTACACTGTAAGTTTGGAATATTAGAGCAAATAATCAATGTTCCAAAGAAGTTTCACTTCTATCGCGTGGCGTTCCACGCAACATTTTTTTAAGATCACATTTCAAAAATTTGTAATAGTACCACAGACTGAATAGTGATACTTAAACTTTTTTGTAATTTAAATAAATAAGATGTTCCTTTACTTTTCTGTTACTCTTTATTTACTGCTATTATTTATACGCTACAAATAATTTTTTGTGATGTTTACACTCTCTAATAAAACTGGCAAATAAAACAAAGATGTGTTTTCTTTATTTTTCTTAAATTTCTACTACCGGTATTAAAACCGGTATCCTGGTATTAAGATAAAAAATACCGAATACCGGTATTGGACTTTTGGTCCGGCATTGCAATCTCTAATTTCTGGTAATATTGTTAAGAACATTACAATAACAAATAAATGTAGCTTTAGTTAGGTCTAATTCTGTAAATAAATACTATTGGAAAGTTTATGGTCGAAAAAAGAATGTTTCAAACATTAAAAGTGACTTCTGAAATCATACATACTCTTACTGAAAATATCCTGATATACAATACAAGTCAATAAAGATATTGAAAATTACTGGGTCTTTAACAATAATAGTTCAAAAGGGAAAAAAACCCTTTCATCTGATACTTCAAAGGAGCAGATTGGTCCAAATAAATCTGCTCTTGTGTTTACCCATTCCAATAAATGGCGCAAGAGATCCCATGAAATTTTCTCTGCTTTGTGGCAACGACATTCCAGAAGTTGGAAATGTCACAAAGCTTTCTCTCGGACGACCGCAAAGTGTCGTTGTCTTGATGGCGGTCATCATCGTTATCCTCACACACAGTCTTCAACGATGCCCACGATCACAAAATGGCTCCTTCTTGAAAAGATTCGTTCGCCTTAGCTGTCTATGAATAAGCATTTTCTTGTTGGTTTTTTTCTGCTTCTTTTTCCCCAAAACTCCATCTATTGAAGAGTTTTCTTCCTTTTGCCAATCGCAAAAAGTTTCGCTGGAGAATTGCAGTTGATGTTCGAATGATTTTATTTTTATCTTTTTCGTTTTCGCTTTTGGCAGCGCCGTATTTTATAACTTTTTTGGAAGAAAATCGAATCTTGCGCGTGGGAAAAGTGATGAAGAGAGCATCGTTCAAATACACGAATAGAATATTTCATCACATCTTTTTTTTCTCTCTTTTTTTCTCTTTGAATAAACAATTGTAGTTTACCGATGTCAGAAAAAGGGGGTTTTTTCTATGACAGGTAAGATATGGAAGTTGAGGAATGCTAAGTTTCGTCATTTGTTTCGTTTCACGTGCTGATATGCAAGCTAACCCTCCATTACATGCTTTCGTGAATTTCAAAAATTATTTTTTGAGTGATGTGTTTTAGTATAAGATAGAACAGAAAAATTTTAAAACAATTTTCCTTAAAAATAAAAGCAAAACAAATAAATCTAGCTTGCCATTTTTATGTTATATATATATATATATATATATATATATATATATATATATATATATATATATATATATATATATATATATATATGTTAGTGTTATTTATTAGAAGCATCAGAAAGGATGCAATGTATTCATTTTAACATTAAGCGTAATTTGGTGAAGAACAATCGATTTAAAATAAATAATGAATAATTGCAATACATTTGATGTATTTTTGCGTTTCTTCTTTACAATTCATTGCACAATATAATCTCTCTTCAATATAAAAGTTGTAAAGATTGAAATAAAATTTTACTTTAAAAACTTGAACCTCTTTAAGCTATCAAAACATTTCTTTAATTTGCTTTAAAAAAGTAAAAGTCCCGATAATAATTCTATTTTGTGCAGATGTTGAAATTTTTTGTCAGGCCTCCATTTTAGTCTCGTGGTTCTCAAAATAATTCTTTTTTGAATTGGCTGCTTTCTTGGAGTGTCTAAGGGGAAAAATTGCCCAAATAATTTTCTTCCTGCCTTGAATTGGCATTATTCTGCATCATTTTCGTTTCTTTAATTTTTATCGATTTCATTTTAATCCTTGTATGACATTAAATTTGCGAATGAAACAAAATGTGTTCAACTCTACATCTTTCTATAAAAATCGAGAGGTATATCTATATATTTTTTGGAATATTTTATACAGTTATTAACAAAATTCAGATAAGAAACCAGAGAAAATACAAAGTTACTTCGCTTAATAAACAGTCAAATTTCCGTGCATGTACTTATACAAATGATATCTGCTAAAACAAATTAGAGATTTCTTTCACAAAAAATAGTGCTTGCAACAATTAAGTCAGTTTGTAGTATCCTTTAAAACTGCCTTTGCCGAAAGCAAGATATTTTCATTAAGCAGGGGAATAAAAAGCAATTTTTTAATTATACATTTAATAATGAATTCGATTTTTCACTGAGACTATTTTTAAGTTTTACCTTTCGGTTCAACCGTTAAATTAAAAATCTTATGCAGTTTTTAATTAAATTTATTTCCTTTTAGAATGCGTTGTACTACTTATTTAATTTTTGCACTAGTTTATCTCAATGTCAAAAAACTGTGATGCCCTCATTTCTATAATTGGCTTGGAGATGTCTAAAAATATTTTAATTGATTTCAATTTTGCTCCTTTTTTAAAGAAAAGGGCATTCTCATTCTTGTTACTTCTCGAAACTGTGTTGCTTGGGGAACACTTTGCCACATTGCTATAATGAGCTCTAGAAATTTTCAATTAAGATCTGTCATTGTGTAAAAAAACATCTAATAAAAATATGATCAGTTAAATGTAAAAGCTTATCAACCTAAAACACAAATTATACAAAAGGTAGTATATTGAATATAAAAGTAAGTGCTCTGGGTGATATTTTGCTTGCATAATGTTAAAAAAGAATGAGACTTAAACTTCGTACAATTTTTCAGAGTGAAGAAAACTACGATTCATAGCTAAGGTCCGTTGCTAATAGTTCTAGTGTAACTTCGAACGGTGATGTTACTAAACAATCAATCAATTAGGTACAAGAATGTCTTTTTATCAATATAATATTCCGGATTCGCCATTCTGTAGAGAGAAACATATTCTATTACATTAATCATTTATATGAGTGCGAATCAATATTTTCTAATGTAAAATGCGTTCCATATTGCATCTCCGGGACTGTACTGCTTTACGGGATTTTGTTACATATCATATTGAAGGTTAAGTTTCTTGCTTACGACATATTTCTAAATTTTAAAAACACATCATAGTAAAAGGATATATTCAAAACAAAGTCATGAGTTTATATAAAAATTGGAATTTTTTTTCTGTTTGAAAATATGTTCCAATTCTGTATCAGACTTGTATAACTACATAAGCCAATAACAGCTTCCGTACAAAGGTGGCCACTTTTGTCTAATGGTGTGTTACGCGCTTACGAATCCATAGGTCACTGGTTCTGTCCACCTAAATTGGCATCCACTTCATTGGTGGCCTTGGCTGAATTAAGAAAGACGCAACCTATACTTGTCTGTCGTGGCGCCATTTACCCGCAAGAAGAGCAACCAAAAGTCATCAGACTCACTTGACGCTGCACCACCAATCAACAGCAACAACTTACACGCTCGCCACAACAAATATCTCGATCATTCGCCTATCCACCGACTCACTAGTGGAAGAGTATTGTAGCGGTATTATCTACGTAAACCAGTAACAGCCTCCGGACAGAGGTGATCACTTTTGTTTAGTGGTATGCTACGTGCTGATGAATCCATAGGTTACGGGTTCTGTCCTCCAGATATGCGCCACTTCAGGCTCTTTGACATAAGGCGAAGGCAGCTTATATAAAGTCATAAAATGAATGTTAATGATAGGACAATTTGGTGATAAATTTAACTAGTACTTTGTCTATTGATTATTAACGTCGCATTTTGACTGTTGGCGACAGACCTCGTAACCACGGTCAAGTGACGAGGATTACACCCGAGGCGGCATCCCATTCTCTTTTGCGTTTAATTTCTTTTAAAGGAGTTAACTATACGCGTTCCTTGTATTAATAATGTATTCAGATGGAAAACTCATGACATCAGGATCTTTCTCCTAAGATATATATTAGCTTGTTTCTTAACAAAAAAGACGTTGGTCTTTCTTCTATTTTAAAAAAAAAAAATTAAAATTTACTTCCCTCGTCTTCTTCAAAGAAAAATTCCTCTGCACCATTATCCAGGAAAAATTCTTACAATTATATTACAGAAAAACCATAACAAACTTTATTTTCTCGTTTCAGATGGCAACAGTTGTTAATTTTAAGGGGGACTCGGCACCTTTTTTCAATTTTTTTATTTAAGGGTTTTAAAATATTTTTGTATATTATTAACAGTTACTACTAAACTAAGAAATTTCACCATGAAAAATTCCTAAATTTAAAAAAAAATTTAAAATTTAACAGAAAAAATTTTTTACCGATTTTCAAAATTCTTCTTCTTTTACAATTATCATTATTTTTGACACCAAAATTTTTTTGGGATTTATTAGACTATGAGTAATAACTTTAGGGATCGATTTTGCAACAAACAAATTAGTTTTGGAAAAAAAAATCTTTGTAAACATTAATGATCTTTGGTTAAAAACATGACTTCGATATTTTTTTTTTTTATAAAATTTTTTTTTTTATTCAAAATATTAAAAAATGGATCCTAATTTAATTAAGTTTCCATTGTAATAAAGATACACACCAAAATTCAAGTTGTTTGATAAATATCTGTAGAAGTTTTGTACTTTTAAAGACCATGATTTCATGAAAAATTCGAACTGAGAAAATGCATTTTTAAGAATACCAATCAGCAAATATATATCAAAACAATGTCTAAATTTTGTAATAATTTTTCAATATGTTGTATAAATATATACCTTTTAAAATAAAACATAATACAATTCAATTTCAAAATATTAAACAAAAATATAAGCTTTTTTAAAGTGCCTGTCTGTGAGCCCAAAATTACGAAAAATAGAAATATCAATGTGACTTATTTTTACAAGAAACATCTATGAAATATATTAAAAAACTAAATGAAATACATGAAATAAATGTAGCATAAAAATACATGAAATTACATTTTAAAAGCTTTTTATAAAAATAATTTGCTACTTAAATCAATATGTAAAATAAAATAAATGTAAAACAAATTTATGCTAAAATGTATTATTTTTCAAAACAGGTTTGTTTTAAAATTGGCCTGCGCCATAAGTCATTCCTTCTCTCTCCTAGCTAATAACTTAATTTATGTATTGCTTTTTTAATAAGTTTAAGAGCCAGCTTATTACTGGCATTTTGACGACGTTTTCTAAATTTTTGTTTTCGACAATCTAAGATAGTAGCAAGTTGTTTCGTTGAACCTTTGCGTAGCTACACCTAATGCTTTCTGTGTTTCTACAATGGTGCGTACGACTTTCATTGTATTCGCAGACAGCTTCTGTTACTGCCCGCTTAACACGTCTTTTGTTTACGAATATTTCTTTCAGTCACTTTGCCCAAATCATGCTATGCATAAAAGCTTTTTTGCATTTTGTATTCCAATCGAATGCATCTTCTCTTTAATTCATTAGATTTAAGTTTTGATAAATCGGTAGAATTTTGGGGAAACTTTTCATTTATTGGTGTTCCTTTTAATTTATGATTGTTAGGTTTTTCACCCATTAGCAATCGCAGATTGGTAGAAACACATGAGTTTTCTCCTTCAGGACACTTCCAATGTTGAGGTTTAGCATCTGTAGAAATGTTATGCAACAATGTAGCATAAATTATGTTTTCATAGCATTCATCCCCTTTGTTTTCTCAAAATAGCCTTTTGGTAGTAAGTAGTTAATTTTTAATCGTGGCTTCTTTCAAACTACCATGAGCTTTACCACCTTTTTAAATACCTTAAACACGACAGTCTTTTGGTAGATCTCAAAGCTGTTCCTAACCGCTTACTAACATGATTAATACATTCTTCCTTTTTTATCACAATGTCAGGTCCATACACTTTTTCTCGCACAAGTAGTTAAACGTTTTACAATCACCATCGGATAATACTGTAATATAACGGAATCCAATGATGTGGATCTTTTTCCACAAGGTTAATGCAGCTTCCATTTCCATTGATGTAGATGAGCCCAAGTGATTTATATCACATTCGCTTTTATGTCCTTCATACCATATGCTGAATTCAGCACTTTTTAGCTTTGAAGCCGAGCTTTTTTTTTTTGCCACAGAGCAATGACGACACACCTTACTTCACTTCAAAGTCAACAACATATCCGGTGAGCATACTATAACACATCCTACACAGATAAGTGAGGTGTGACCACGAGTCTAGATCACGTTCCATCAAAACTAACACTTAAGTCTGTGATTTTAGCTCCATTCTCGTACACTTTTTAATTTCTCGGTGGATTTCCGCAAATATGTTTTCAGATGCCAGAGTATATGCATTATCCAGCCGTCTCGCACACTTCCCATATGTAGTTGATGAAAGGATCTATATTCATCACTGGCATACAAAATTTTTCTATAGCTGAATAACTTTTTCCCAATATGTGAAAAAAGCTTGAGTTATTCTCAAATTCACATCATGGCTGGTTATATCGTTAGATGAAAAATAGTTCTTGAAATTGTTCGATTTGTCACCTTGCTTCGCAGGTGTTTGTTGCATGAAAATCCCAACCTCTCCAAGCTCCAGTTTCAAAGTTTGGGTTTTCCAACACTCTACACAGGTTATTTTGTTATTTGTTCCGACCTCTACACAGGCGGAATGAATTGAAAAATTCAACCTCTACACAGGTTGAACAAGTTTTCCAAGCGTACATTTTCAAAAACGAATTTTGTTCATTTCCAATCAACTTTCGTTCAAAATCGAAATTTTCATCATTTCGCGGCACGAGCCCCCATAACGTTTGTGGAGACAACAATTGGGGTAAGACGTTGGTCTTTCTTCTGAATTTATTTTAACATTAAAAAAAATTAATTAAAAGGTAGTTTTAAAATAAGCTGTTTTAGGATATTCAGAAGGTAAAAACTGCTCGCGCACTAAAAATTCTCACAGCAAGCGAAAATTCTCAAAGCTAATGTAAAAAACAACTTTGTTTCACTAGTTACAGTTCACAAGTTTCCACAGTTTCAGTTCCTCTGCTTCGCCTGTAGTTTTTAATGTAAAATTTATTTATTCTGCAAGTAAAAATGTAAAACTTGTTTCTTAACAAAAAAATTCTATCTTCAGATTCAAAAAATGTTAAAATTTACTTCCCTGTCTTCTTCAAAATAAAGATTCGTCTCAAAACATTATCAATTGTAAAAAAATTCTAAATTATATTTTAAAAAAATATAAAAAACTTTATTTTCTCGTTTCAGATGGCAACAGTTGTTAATTTTAATTTTAACACAGATCATATTTTGTTTAACGACTGAACTCTAATCGTACTTATTTTCTGTACAAGCACACGTGTCTTAAAAAAAAGAAACCCTAGTTCTCTCAGAATGTATGACTTAAGAAAAAAATTTTTTAAATTGTTTTCTTGTAAATTAGACATCCTTTTTCAACATAGAAAATATGTTAGATAAGAAATGCAAAAATACGGTTTAAAATGGATCTGACATTATTAATTTTTAATTTTATGTAATAAGCGTAAGTATGTTTTGCATATTTATTGTTAGTAAAGAATGTTTTTTAGAGGTATAGAACTTTAAATTGCAATAAAACAACGATGTATTATTCGATTGACATGAATTTTTATTCGAAAGATAACCTTGTGGCATTACATTTTAAATATGATTTCTGGCATATGACTGCCACGGCTGGCTCGGATGTAGTCCAGTCTGGACGTCCAATTTTCGATGACTTTTTCAACATTTGTGGCCGTATATCGGCAGCAACGCGGCGAATGTTGTCTTCCAAATGGTCAAGCGTTTTGTGGTTATCCGCATAGACCAATGACTTTACATAGCCCCACAGAAAATAGTCTAGCGGTGTTAAATCACAAGATCTTGGAGGCCAATTCACAGGTCAAAACGTGAAATTAGGGCGGTCACCAAACGTGTCTTTCAATAAATCGATTGTGGCACGAGCTGTGTGACATGTTGCGCCGTCTTGTTGGAACCGCAGCTCCTGGACATCATGATTGTTCAATTCAGGAATATAAAAGTTAGTAATCATCGCTCTATACCGATCACCATTGACTGTAACGTTGTGGCCTTCATCGTTTTTGAAGAAGGATTCCACCAGCCCATAAAGCGCACCAAACAGTCAATTTTTCTGGATGTAACAGTGTTTCGACATACACACTTGTGGATTAGCTTCACTCCAAATGCGGCAGTTTTGTTTGTTGACGTAGCCATTCAACCAGAAGTGCGCTTCATCGCTAAACAAAAATTTGCTTATGAAAATCGGGAACAACGGCAATCTCGTTTTGGGCACATTCGAAGAACCTACGCCTTGCTTGGTGATCGTTTTGATGAATTGCCAAACCAAACTGAGAATAAATCACTTGACATCTGTTAAATCGGTCGCCATCTTGGAAAGTAATGCCAACTTAAACTTCTATACCTGGAAAAAAACTCTTTATTTAAGAGCAAAGAAAGATTAAAGATTTTTCAACTTTAAAGAAATAAATCTGTGTACATGAATTCCTAAGTGTATTGATAACTACACAAACAATTTTTGTTGAGTACATGTCGATAGAAATGTATAAAAACAAATAAAAAAGCAGGAATCAAAATATAAACACTGAATGGCACTCAGTTTCTTTCAAATTATTCAATAACTAAAGTACTCAAGATCAACAAAAAAATAGAATGAATAGGTTTAACAGAATACACGAATTAAATAATGAAACATTTTTATAATAACATTGTCCCACATACTTCTTGTCGTAATTGGGAAGGAATTATTTTGAGTGATAAAACTGAAGTGTTAAGGAGATGGAATGGACATTTCGACAAATTACTTAACAGTGATAATGGTGCCTATGAAGCACGGAAACTCAGAGCCAAGGTGTAGTTGAACCACCATCCTTGGAGGAAGTCATTGAAGCCATAAATAAACTAAATGACCACAAGGCACCTGGCCCTAAAGCTATTCTATCGGAGCTACTGAAAAATGGAAGAAAAGAAACTTCTAAGAAAGTTTACGACTTAATTCAGGAAAGTTGGGAGCAGGAAGCAATCCCTAAGGAATGGAAAATGAGTATAACTTGTGTGGTACATAAAAAAGGAGGTATACTCGAGTATTCAAATTATAGAGGAATCAGTCTGTTCTGTACAAGTTATAAGGTATTCTCAAATATTCTATTTAACAGACTTTCTCCACTAGTGGAAAATACAGCTGGAGACTACCAAAATGGATTCCGGAAAGCAAGATCCTTTACAGAGCAGATATTCAACATTCGTCAGGTTTTGAAGAAAACAAGGGAATTTGGAATCGACACGCACCCCCTGTTTACTGATTTTAAAACTGCTTATGATAGCATCAAAAGAAAGGCTCTTATTGCAGCCAAGAAAGAGTTTAAAATCCCTGATAAGTTATTAAGGATGATAAGCCTGACATAAAGTGAGACAAAGATCGTAATCAAGGTACAGAATGATCTTTCTGACCCATTGGAAATAAAAAATGGTGTTCGACAGGGAGATGCACTGGCGTGTCTTCTATTTAATATAGCATTAGGAAAAGTTATAAGAAATTACAATATCAACACCAGAGGAAATATTTTTAATAAATCGATACAGTTGTTGGCTTTTGCTGATGACATTGATATCATCGCTCGAACACCCACAGCACTAAGACAGGACCTTCTTATCTTTAGAGAAAGAGGTCCTCAGGATGGGACTGAAAATCAATGAGAATAAGACCAAGTACATGCCTTGCACTAAATCATGTTTTAACAATTCCCATTTTAAAATTGAAGAGTATAGTTTTGAAGTAGTTGACAGCTTTTTTCACTTATTTAGGTTCAGAAATTAACAAAAGAAACGATTGGACTACTGAAATCCAAAAGAGAGTTACAAAGGCTATTAGATGTTTTAATGGAATTCAAAAATATATTAAATCAAATTTAATCAAAAGAAAAACAAAGGTTCTATTGTATAAAAGTCTTTCGAGATCAGTATTAATTTGATGCATGGGAAATTTGGCCCATGTCTCGAACAAATGAGATTATGATGTATCTACGAAAGGAAGATTTTAAGATCCATTTTTGGAGGAATTCAGGAAAATAGAACATGGCGAAGATCAAATTTAGAACTCTATCACCCATATAAGGAATCTAACATTGTCAACTTCATCAAAATACAGCGAATTAAATGGGCAGGTCACGTTATCAGAATGAACGAAGACCACACCACTAAAAAAGTCTTCAATATTCAACCAATCGGCACACGAAGAAAGGGCAGGCCAAATCTCAGATGGATTGATGATCTAGAAAAAGATCTCCTAGTTTTGAAAACTAGGAATTGGGAGAACACTGGCAGGAAGAAGGCTGGCCTGAAAAAGACTTCTTGAGAAGGGCCAAGGCCCACCCTGGGCTGTCGTGCCACTGAGGAAGAAAGGATTGGCCCACACAATGACAAAAAAATACGCTGGAAGAATATAAAAAAGACATAATTAATAATAAAAGCTTCATTTTTTATAAAGAATTGATGAAAGAAAAAGTAAAATAAAATTTAATTAAACCTACCGAAAATGGAAATCGTTAAATAAATGTATTACTCTCGTGGGTTTTTCCAATAAACTATTTAAAATACAACCCACCGCTAATTGGTAGAATGAAGATACAAAATAAAATATACACTGAAAGTGACAGCATAAAAATAAGCAAACTCTAAAAAAAAAGTGCGTACTTATAATTTAAAGTTCCGTTTTAGAGATGAATTTATAAACCATGAAAAAAAGAGTATTAAAATATAATTGCTCATTAAACGTAACAAAAAAAATCGTTTCTGAGTGAAAAAAAATATTACTCGCGATCTTCTACCGAATTATTTGAAACACATACCCAAGCTGCGTGAATAAATAAACACGATAAAACGCTAAAAATTGTTCCTTTTTATTAATGGCAGGTGAGTTTATTCTCAGTCTCTGGAGCCTCCATCCCGAGTCTCTTTTGTAAACGGCGAAGAATAAATGATTACATAGGAATAATTTTTTTCACTTACTAAACAAAAGAAAACTGAATTTATGGTTGAAGAAAAACAAACTAATTTCGATTATGGTTCTTTTTAAGGTCTTATTTTATGTCGGTGTCGTAAAATAGATTCTTTTTTCATTGTTCACTTTCTCTACAGAGCAATTTTTCGCCCTTTTCATTGCACGTTTTTTTAATGACTTAATTAAAATATTACTCTTTTTTACTCTTGGGTTTTAATCGAAAAAAAATTTAACACAAAGTTGTTTTTTTTTTCGATAAAATCTTCTAATAAATAAAATGTGTGTGTGTGATCGAACATTATTTTCCAACACTTCAAATGTCGTCACATTTTTTAAAGGTTTTAAATGAGACATAATATTTATAAAAACTCGTTTTCATGAGATTTTATATTTTTAAACATGTATCATGAATAACAGTAACATAAGAAACATTCATTCTAATCATTAAAATGGGATGCACTTTTTAATGCTAAATGAAAATAGTCTAATGTTATGTATGCCTAATTAATCTTGCCACGAATCTTAGGTAAACAATTGAAAATATTCTTTTTCTTACTTTAACAAATATGGAATTTTTGTTAAAAACATAAATATGCAGTCAGACCCCGATTTAATGAACCCCTATTTAATGAATTCTGCAATTTAACAAATTTTTCTCTTATCCCGATTAAAATAAAGGCAAAAAAACCTATTTGACGTATAATAAAACCCTAAATTTACGAATTATTTCAGCTGCTGAAAATGTTCTTTTTGTATATATATTAGAACAAACAATTAATTTTTTTGAAATGACGTCTTTTTTTATCCGAAACAGAAAAAAAAACTTTTCTTGCAGCAGCAAATTTCAACGATAAAAAAACAATCAGGAGGATATTAGCAGATATCAGACAAAAAGTTAGAATGCCACGAAAAAAGCCTTACCTCAATTTACAGCAGCGCTAAAAAAAGACTACAGAGGTCAAAGGAACATATTAGTTTGACAAATGATTAGTAGTCACAAGTTATATAGAGGGATGAAACTAAGATGTCGTTATTCGGTAGTGATGGCCGAAAATATGTAAGACGTAAAATAGGAGAGATGATACATCCTAACTGCGTCTAGTCAACTGTAAATTACCCACATAATTTTATGATTTGGTCATGCATATCTGAAGATGGTAGGTTGCCTTCATATCATCGATGGAACATTGAATGTCAGAAAATACTTCGACACCATTCTCGAACTTAAACTTCTACTTTCTATCACGGGTCTGTTTACCAACAATGCTTCATTTACTTTTCAGCAAGATTCTGTCCCCTTGCCACACCGTAAAGTAATTGAAAGGCTGGCATCGTTCTAAGATCATAGGGTTGTTGTCCTGGCCAGGAAACAGTCCTGACCTCAATCCTATCGAAAACTTGTGGCACCATTTGAAAACCCTTGTCCGAATGAGGTACCCATGAAATAAAAAGGAACTAATTCAGGATGTAATCGTTTCCTGGCACACGTAATAACGAAGGGAGAGCTTAAAACTATTTTCAGCTCAATGTGAAGCTGTAATAGAAAAATAAAGGATACCCCACTATATAGGTACTGATCACCATCATTGTCTAACGTATATTAATAGTTATTGTAGCATAACTTTTTTGAGTTTTAAATATTAGAATTTTGTTTTTTGTATTGAATTCATTATTAAATTTTCATTAAAATGAAATTGAAAACGTCACATTTTGTGCAACGTAATATTTTCTATAAGCATACAAACTTAAAAAACATAACTATTTTAAAAAGTGTCCACAGTTTTGGACACTATTGTATATACAACATGACAATGAAAATGCAACACTACGAAGGAGTGGCCACAAAATGAAAAAATTCGGTGAATAGAGAAGCAGTAACGAACTATAAGCAATGTTTATTTTGAAATGATGCTCGCAACATACAACAAAACGTCAGATCAGTAGGTTGTGGGACCATCGTGGATGGCAATACACTAAGCAACACTTCTTGGTATAGAGTCAATGAGATTAAGGTATTCAACTATACGTTCGGAGTCTTGATTTTGCAAAAACGCATAAATGGATAATTTTCATGATATTTAGTGTCACTTAGATTAGAATATATACATACAATTTTTTAAGGATATTTTGACAAAAAAAATTTATTTAAATATAATATTTCGGCAAAAAATTAACTTAGAATAATCTTTTTTCCAAATGTTCTCCTTTTGTGAAAAATGGTTCTATTATAATAATATTTTGCTTGTATATAGCTCAGACCTCTTTACAGAGGCTAAACTAGAATTTTTGAAATACATAACTTAGAAGTGGGTTTATTCATATTTTACGACAACAGAATGGAGAAATTTTAAAAAACGCCAACAATTATTTCAATTGGTGGTAACTCTGAAAATAATGTGAATGAATTTTTCAAAAATTTTAGTTGAGAATTTTAGTTCCGAACGTAGTCGGATTCCTTAAGGTGGTGTACTGAGGGCTAATTATCTATTCTCTGTGAATCATTTCTCACAATTGGACTTCAAAATAAGATGGTGGCAGGGCGTACAAGTGAAGTACAAACACTTCGTAGACTTGTTCGTTTGGTGAAAGGTCTGAAAAAAATACCATATGTGCTTCCATACCATAGGAAGTTATCCTACTGGTAAAGAGCATTAAGAACCCACCAAAGAAAGAGGAGTATCATCGGCTCCAGCACGTTATTCACCGTCATTATATCCTGAATATGAATTTTTCTAATAGGCTTGCTTTCGTACATGATGGTACCCTAAGACATGATGCCGCATTGTCGCTCAATGGGGCATCATAAAGATGCAGCCTCTTCGATGCTAACTTGTGACTGGTATGGGAGCATAGCCATGTGCCATTTCGGTGTCCACATTGCCCTAACCGGTTCATTTTTGAGTGAAATTCTCACTTCTATGGTGTCAATGTCAGTCTTCTTAACGAATACCAGGAGTTCAGGTAACTATCAATTAATCGAAGGGTAGTGGTTCTGGCCTGTATGAGAACAACAGCGATGTTTTGCATATAGTACAAAATAGTGTAAGAAGTTATTCGCGGGCTAGAGATGCCAGAAGTTTCACCACTTGTTGGTGAACGAATCGATCCATGCATGCTGACCTCACTCTGATCGCACCAGCACCCTTCAATGAATTTTTAACATCACATTCAGAAGTAACACAAAGGCTAATGGTAACCAACCTTTTAATTTTGATCAAATGGCGAAAATGTCACATGAGCTGACATACCACACTCTAAGCTTTCTCACTACGCCAATGTGAGGGCTTTGAGCCTGGACAGATTTAACACACATCATCTCCACTCAAGGACGTCTTAAGGCGTGGGCTAACTGGGCCCGGTCCCAGGGCCTCGGTCACAATGGAGGCCTCATCTAGTTCTTAACTCAGCTTAATTAAGATCATGATTAGAATAATTTCAATGGTCAAATGCTATTTCCATTGTATTGTCCGAAAAACTATGTATTTTAGACGATCTATCAACTGACTACATGTGATGACCGTCGTCCTTGTATAGTCCTACGCCTATCACCATACACCGTTATTACTCCTTTAGTCAAAAGATGGCAATCGGTCAAGCCGGTCTGTGCGATTGTAAGTAATGCACATTTATTTCTTTCGGGTTATTGTTTGTCCGAGTATTTGACAGCGCCTATGTACTGTCTAATTTTAAGGGTTATGGAGGGGGCTACATTTGTGTAGGGGCCTAGGGCCTCAAGAAGTTTTAAGACGTCCCTGTCTCCACAACACGACGAGTTTTTAATCAAAACATGATTCGACTGCAATAACGCGAACTTTGAGTTCGCGACAGTGACCACCCCATAACCATTCGGCCACTGGGCACGATTGAAGGCCATCTCATTCGAAGGATTAGAAGAAAAATTAAATTATTATAGATGGAACCACTTTTTTTGTAAAACTGTAGTGTCAGCTAAAATAACTTTAAAAATTTTAATTTATCAGCTAAATTGGCTAAAATAGCTCAAAAAATAAATCTTATAAAAAGTAAACATTTGAAGACAGGAACGGCACAGAATCATAAAATAAAAAACAATTAAATATAATATATAGTATTTCCTGTGAATGAGAAGATAACAATATTATTTACAAGTTTGCATTCACAAATAATAATTATGTTTCTGGTAGTAACATTAGTAAAAGCTTTGATAGTTATTACCTGTTCGTGATATTAACTACACGTAAGTTAGAAATGTTAAAGATGAGTTGTAATAAAATGCCAAATTATTAAAATATGGGGCTTGTTATTTCTCTAATAATATATTTTATTTCCTTTAACTATCACTTTTAGTAAAATAGTTTCAAAAGGAAAAGGGTTCTTTAAATAATTAATCTAAGTAGGATATATTTCATTAAGTTATTTATTTTCAAAAATTCTCCAGTGAATTAACTTTTTTAAAAGTAAACGGTACTCATATTCAAATTGCAAAATTTATAAAAATTTATTCCTTTATTAATGTGTGTTACAAACACGATCCAGAAGACTTTAAAAAATATATTTTTGGACTTGTCAGAGATTTAAAGCATACGACTTTGAGCTTCCACCTACGGATTTGAAGAATTTGGTGCATTTTAAAGAAAGACGCAAATTTTGAAAGGCATAGAAAAGTTGTTTTCTTTGCCCTACACAACTCTGCGAGATTATTTTTCGTATTTGAATAGGGAAATATCTCTAGAAATGAGACGAATGCAGCTCGAGTAACTTTTTTTTTATCTTTGTAATTAAAGTAATAAAATTTCTCTGAGTCCTGATATACATTTAAATACAATTCAAAATGTAGGAAAAATCCCTTTTTTTGCTGTGCTTTGAACTTCCTAGCAGCTTTAATTTCTATTTAACGCAAATAACTTCCATTAAAATGCAACTCTTAAAACGTTTATAGTTGAAAAGTTCTCGGAAAAGTAATTTATCTCACGATTCCTGAAAAGAAAATTTTGGTAGATTTTTGCTACGGAAGCAAAAACTCTCCTAGAAGATAATCTGTAGTGCAATGAAGCTGTACGCTAAATAGATCGAAATTTAGAATCCTCATGTGGTGTGGAGTGGAAATTTGGAGAAAGGTGTGCCGTCTCTGATGCAGTAACGGATTATATTCGCGATTCTTACTTATCATCTGGGGGGAATACATTTTACCTCGTTATGTGATTATAACCTCTTTCTGTAAAGGATCCGCGATTTATGTTCATGAGGATTGCTATTTAAAGTCAAATGAAGAAGAAGCCGCCCATCCGGTATAGTGGATAGTGACGCTGACTGCGGTGCCGTAGAGGCTAGGTTCGAATCCCGGTTAAGGCATGTATGTTTGCGTTCTAATCCTTCTCTTCTTTGTTATTTTATTTTGTTATTCTTCTCCTCTCGGAAGCCCCTGTGTGATACTTTGTGGTGCACGGGTTATAAATGTTCTGAACAAAAGAATGAAGAGGAAAGTTGAGAAGATAGTGATAGTTGTCATAAAGAGCCTTAGAAAAGTTGATATTAGAAATTGCTTTCGTGGTACAAGTTGATAGCATCCGAAGGACTATTATAGACCTAGCATTACTCTCGAGGAACTTCCTTTGATACATATATGTAGATTCCAGCTAGTTAGATTATTATTTAAGAGGGTGCACCCATGCGACGACCTGTTTTTTAAGCATTTTTAGGAAATGTTTTTGATGACCAGTAAAATGATAGAACTTCACTTTTTTTTATCATTTATTTATATGTTTCTTAAGAGTGTGTATATAAATTTTTAGTCAAAAATATCTAATAGAACGTGGGTTATAGCGCTCTGAACACACCCGCCTCGAAAAAATGGACGCTCACTTCCTCCACGATTCCGACTGATTGGCTTATCTGAAGTAAAAAAATTTAACGGCGTTTTGGTCTATTAGTTTAAATGCACCGAATGAACTATACTCAATAAAAAAATATAAAAATTAGATTTTTGGTAGACCTCTGAAGAAAACGCTTCGAATGTCATGGGTCCTTTTGTTACTTTTTTTTTGTTATAAAAAATAGAAATATTTTGAATTTAGAAGTGATCGTATTTCATTTGGTGCGTCTATATATGCTGAGTCTACCCTATAAATTTTAAGTCATTCGGTCAAACTATTCTTGAGATATGATGGAGCAAAGATTGAAAAACACAGTTTTGAGAAAAGCACGTTTCAAAAAAGTTTCCAAGTCCGATTAAAACAATGAAAATCTTAACTTAGCGCTACACGAACAGCTGCTCTTCTAACACCTGCTTCTACATAACGATTTCGAACTTTAAAAAATCACTTTACCACCGTATTTTAGACATGCTAAGGAAGCAATTTACGAAGGAAAAAATTTGATTTTTTGAACCCATCACATGGGTGAACCTCCTTAAGCTGACACGCTCTCACTCTCACAGCTTAGGTCGAATTTAGGTAGTAATGAAATAGTATAATAAATTGCATATATTTTAGGAAAATATTTATTCATCCTTTGGTGGACCCTCATATTTTGGCAGGCGAGAGTTCATGTCTGTGTTATCCTCGTCACTTGACCATAGCTCAAAATTACTAGGATCATTGCCAATAAAATTCATATTTTTTCAAAAAGTGACATTAATAAGCAATCAATATACGAAAAAAAATTTCCAGATTATAAACTCCATTTCAACATTTTGTATTGTAAACAATATTGTAAAAACAGTTAAAATACATTGATAACGTATACAAATATATTGCGTGTACATATATATATATGAATATGTATTCGTTTTCTATACATACATTTATATAAGAAACAAAATAGGCTTGTGTTTTTTGGATATTGTGACCAAAAGTTTCTAAAAAGGTATGATGATCTATTCGCTAATTGACGATTCTAATTTGAAAAATGATACACTTTTTCTATATATATATAAAAGCAATACTTTCACAAAACGAAAAAAAGCGCATGAAGCGTGGAATGTACAAAATTGTTCTCTGAAAATTCAATGTAAAACTTTTTGGTGAACTAACACAAAAAAATTTTTTTTTACACTTTTTTTATTTCTTGAAATGTCTACATGTTTTTTTCATAAATTCACCTAACCTAAGCTATTCTAAATATTAACACTGTCAAGAATCAGCCTATCTTCATTTTTATTTTAATGTCCAATTCAGCATTCGAATATTGCTTTAACCTCCTTCTTCCGGGTAGGACAGGAAAAGTAACCGAATACGATGCTTGAAATCTCGTATCGCCCTTCTCAAAATCAACAATTCAGTTGCAATCTCTGTGTACCCAACCCACCCATAGCCAATTCTGAATCTTGGACGAATGACTAAATACACAGATCACTGGAATCATTAAAAGAGAGATTTTGCTATTTGAGGATTTCCTGTATAGCGCTTACAAAAGCATTTGCCTCCGCTTTCATCCCACAAGTAACGGCCTACCCTTCCTAACAATCGCATAAAAGATTCGTAATTGACCTTTCCGTCCCACACCTGACCAGTGGGCGTTTATTTCACCTCCTGTAGTCAGAACAACACAACCAGCCTCCAAGCTGTGTGATTAAAAACGCTCAATATTGAGTCATTAAAAGCACTTGAACTTAAGAATGGGATTCGAAGGTTACGACGTTCTATGACAATTAACCTTGAAGTACGTTCTAAAAATATTGACAAAGAATACATCACAAAATGTATACTTATTACAGTAATTTTATGTTATGAAAGTTATAACAATTTTGTAGCAATGTAACCTTGTCAACAGTTCTCACTTTAAAATTCTATCACGTTTTGAGTAAATATTCTTATCATAAGGGAATAAGTTTGATACACTATCTATGAATCGCGGGTTTTTGCATTATTCGAAACATTTCTCTGTAAAATACTATAGCCTTACCAGTATGCATTTTCAAATTTGAAAATCCTCAACATACAGGTAAATAAATTTCAAGTTCGTTAATGTTTAAAAATTTCTAAAATATTTTTATACGTGTAAGGAAATAACAATGATGTCGTAAAATAATGACAAATAAGGTTGCAGTGAAAAAAATGCTGATTATTTTAGAAGTTTTTAATATTTGTCATTAACTTTTTGCGTACATTTAAATAAATGAATACAGAAAAAAAATTCCAAGCAAAGGATGTTTACATTTCAAAAAAATTGAAGCCTAGCTATTTTTTTCCCTCAAAATTATTTTTTCAACGAAATATTAATGAATATTTGCTTTAAATAAAATAATTTTTGTTTCAAATTAAATAAAAATATCGAGCTAAAACCTATATGGTTTAAATGTACTCTGATATTTATTAGGAGTCCATTTTTAAGCAAACGATATATTTGTTACAAATTAAAATATTTCCAGGATTAAGAATTCAAAAACAAATTAAAAGTTATTTTTCGAGAAAATTCTTTGGAAACGAAGTATTTAAATAATCTTTACTTACATTATTTCTTTACCATTTTGCCATAACATACAATTAATTATATTTTATTTTTCGAATATAATTGCATCATAACGAGTTCCCAATCAACAAAATTATTCCAAGTGTTCTCTAATGATATTTTGCTTTTATCGTCTGCTCTTTTTGTGAATCCATTAATTTATTCCAAAATGTTCAGTTGCGTGGGCAATTAAAATGCAGATCAAAGAATAATAAAAATTACAGAACAAATGAAGCTTTTAAAGGGTTGTTCAAATGCTTTCAAATATTCATAACAAGTTTTCCGTTTTTAATTAGGAAAAGAAATTAAAAATAGTAATCGCTTATTGCTTCTTTATTGATGTAATTATCTAAAATGCAAATTATGCTGTCCCTTCTTCTTTTCTAAGAATCATTACCAGAAAAAAAATGTTTATGTTTATTCAAACAATTATTTGAAATATTTCAAATCGCATCTCTCTTTATGCATGAAAACAAGATTGATTGAGAATAATAATATAAAAAGATTTGTTTTGCTTTTCAAAAGGTTTGGAAGCAGACAAAAAGATTTAAAAGTTTTATTTTTCATAACTATTTAAATTATTCCTTTTAATCTCCATTAAGCTTTTATCTCTATACTAACAATATTTCTTCCTAAATGTTCTTTTTTTTTTAAGAAAGATTTCGCCTTGTTGGATCTAACAGACCTTGTATTCAGGAACAGGTGCATTTTCAAGTAATAAATTACAATTATCTTTAATAAAAAGCTATTGTTTTCAAATAAGATAAATTATTTTCTTATAAAAATATTCGTTCTTGGAAAAAAAAGTTTCGGACGTAAGAGGCTATTTTATAGACGATGGTTAATTCAAAAACTAAGTTATTTATTTCTAAATGCCTTGCATGTGTCTTTTGAAAATAGTCTTAAAGGATAGTCAGTTAATCAAGTTAATTAGCGAGGGAACGATTTACCATTGTATTGCTTTTTTAACAGGCTTAATAAAGAAATTTCGTTTAATTAATGTAAAATAAATGCGTCATTATCTTAGTATTTTTCTGATGTTAATTTTTGTATAATTTCTTCTCAATAACTTCTATAGAAAGGTAATATATTTTCTGTTAAAAATAAAGCTGTTAAATAATATTGGAAATTAAGAACAAAAAAAAGAGAAATATATGTACTATATATATAACGCCCGCGCGCGATGGAAACTTTTATTCGTTAAAAATATCTTATTAAGAAAAACATTTTTTAAAACAAAAGTCTACATATTTTAATTCCATGTGTTGTTTTCGCTTCACACACACACATTCTGTGTACTGATTCTTTTTTTTCATTACTAACTACGAGCTTATTTTTACTATCTAAGAAAATTTAATTTATATTTTGGACGTCTTAGACACAGTTTAGAGTGAAAACAGTATTATAAATATAATAAATATAGATAATAAATATATTACTAACAAGTATGATAAATATAAATAAAATAAAGCAGAAGAAATAGTTATAATACATTAACAAAGATGTAACTACAAAAATATATAAATCTAATTACATATAGTAAATGTATTACATATAATGAAACAACATATAGGTAATATAAAATATAATATAAAGTAATAAATCATCTGTAAAAGGTCGTACCCTTTATTTTGTTTCTCTATTCTCACGTAATAAGATTCAAAATAAAAACAATTTTAGAGAAGAAACGGTTCAAAATTAAAGCAAGTTCGGGTGATTAAATAATATTGTCATGGAAATTTTAGATTTTATTCGCTTCTCTATCGAAAAGGTATGGTAGTGGGAGATATCTCTGTAAGTATAGGAGTAAACTTGGTGCCAGATTTGATACTCCCAGAAAAATCCAGGTCTAGTGGGATTATTTGAGGAGGTTCGCCCATTTGATAAATTCAACCTCCCCCCACCCAATTTTTTTTTCATAAATTGCTTTTTTAACATGTCTAGAATACGATGGTAAAGAGATTTTTTAAAATTTGAAGTCTTTATAAAGAAGCAGGTGTTAGAAGAGCAGCTGTTCGTAGCGGACTTGATCGAACTTGAAACTTTAAACGCGTTTTTCTCAAAACTGTGTTTTTCAAATTTTCCTCCATTGTATCTCAAGAACGGTTCAAGAAATTGATAGGGTAGACTCAGCACATAGATACGCTCTAAATGAACAAAGATCATTCTAAAATTCAAAATATTTATATTTTTTATAACAAAAATATAAAAAAACCCAGGAAATTCGAAATTTTTTCTTCAGAAGTCTACCAAAAATCCAATTTTTGATATTTTCAATTGAGTGTTGTTCATTTGGTGCATGTAAGCTAATAGATCAAAACACCGTTATTTTTTTTTAAATTTCAGATAAGCCAATCAGCCGGAATCGTGGAGGAAGTGAACGTTCATTTTTTTCGAAGCGGATGTGTCCAGCTATAACTCACGTTCTATTCTATATTTTTGACTAACTATTTGTATATGTACTCTTAAAACACATATAAATAAATGATAAAAACAAACTTAAAGAGTTCTATCTTTTACTGAGAACTAGTAAGAAATTAAAACAATTGATACAGAGCACCCCACGCTTTTATCCCAATGACATTAATTTTCTCGTTAATCATCTATTCTTATATTAAGAATTATTTTTTTACTTTTTAGATCAATTCACTATAAAACTTTTTTTAAAGTTTTTTTTTATATAAACTAGAATTCGATCTACAATAAAAGCCTGTTTTTCTTTTAGTTTTTAAAACTATAATTTATTCTTTGTTGAATTTATCCTTGAGTTTGATATTTGGAGCCGTAATTACGTGGCTGCTGGAATTATTCTTGCTCTTCAATAAATATTAATTAATGGGTCTGGAGGGTACTAATTCTGTTCGTTTACGGAGCCTCGGAGGAGTCCCATATTGTTGTATTTTAAAGATTCCGTCTCTATAGATACAGGTTTAACTAATTAAAGCGTGTTAAGAAGAAATATATTAAATGTCAATCGTATTATCACCTTTTAAACGTATTGCTATAATGTTAATTCTTATCATCACTTCTGAACGTTTTGCTTTATAAAAATAAAAAATATTTAGCAGTAAGAAACATAATTTTTTTTTCGAGTCACGAGTCTTTTTTTTATTTTTATTTTCAGATAAACTAGACTTATATTATGGTAATAAATTGCTAACCCACCCGGTGGCGTGGTATTTGTGGACGTGATATTTGAGGACGGATAACGTTTCGTGGTTTGAGCGGACACATTTTTCCCCTATCTTAGAACAGATAAAGGATGCAGTTAATTAAGGAAATAAATACTTTTAAAAATCACAAATATAATTTTAAACAATATTTTAAGTGGCAAATCTCTTTCACGTGGGATAACATGTTTTTTTTAACCGAAGCTTTCTGTTTTTACACTCGGTTATCGAATTACATGGATAAATGCATTTTTGACAATCGAATTTAAATATTTATACTGAATTGTTGAAATATTATAGTGTGAATGCATTTTAAACATAGCGAAATGTAATAAAAATAAAAACTTTCAGAGAAATATTTAAAAATTAATAGTCAGTAAAAGTATAATGAAGGGTATGGACAAATTTCAGGGATTTGTATTTTAGAGTCAAATAAATATTAGAACAGGTGCAATTACCATAAAATTAATTAGTTTCATTAATGGAAGTAAAGATAAATACTAGAAGTAAAGTAAATAAAACAGATACAAGTAAATAAAAGAAAAATAAATACAAGTAAATAAATACTAACTAACCTTTATTATAAAGACATAAGTGTCATTTGCCATTGGATTGAGTCATACAAAACTTGTAGACATTTTTATAAATTGTTTGATGTTTCGATTTCTTTTATGATGTTTTCAGTTCTTTCATCCAGTTTTACACATGCTTTTTTCCTTTTTATTCTAGGGGGTCACCTAATTCTCTGGATTTTAAAAATTAAAAGCTACTTTTTTGTGTTTCTTTTAGTATTTTAACTAATAAGTGGACATTAGGCTGGTTTCTGCCAGTGATTGCATTTAATTTGGAATTCCACCCTTCAACAGAATTTGTCCTATGACGCTGTCCATATACATTCCATACTTTAATGGGCATATTTGTATTGTCCATCCACTGCTCGACAAAGTAATCAATGAATGGAGTAAGTTTATCAATGCTAAAAGCGTTTTTCCATACAATGCTCCAAGCATCATCTATGAGTTCCATTGGCAAGTAAGCTAAAGTAGAAATCATTCTACAGACACTTCTAATATCTGCGTTATCTCTCTCTCTCTCTCTCTCTTTATATTCCTTTACTAGACCCATTTCTTGTATTTTACGCCACAAACATGGATTAAAATGAAAGTTACAACAGGAAATAGTCGAGCTGGGAAATTCTAACATACAACTTTTGATGGCTCTGCAGCTTCAAAATCCAATTTTATAATGTCCGGCTTCCACTTAGGGTACCAACTTTGCAATGTAAGTTGTTTGTCTCTTATCAGGCAAAATTACAAAAAGCGCTGGATAAACGTTGGTCTCAATTGCTTTACTCCTTATGTCGAGGTATACTGTATATATTTGAGAAAATTGTTTCGGACAACTTTTAAATGTTCCATCTAAGAAAAAGGTCTTTCTATTTTCCAAAAGGTACAGATATTCTTCTCCAAGTACTAAAATGCTGTTATCTTGGTCATTTTGAAAGTGTGAACCAGTAGTCTTCAAACAATATTTCACGGAATCCTGGGGTTCCATGAGGCATACCCAAGGGTTCCACAAGTGCCAGTAAAAAAAATCCAAAAGAAACTTATAAAGGTATATTCAAAATGGATTCACGTTCTGTATGAAATTTCTATACCCACAAGAATTTAAAGCTTAACCGTCTTTAAGAAACTAAAAATTTTGTTTAATATACAATAATTTTATTTTTAAACACTTTTTAAACATTTATTATAATTTAATAAAAGAATATAAAACGCTAAAAAATCTTTATATGTATTACCTACAACATTGTTAATATTTTATTGTTTACTTTCCGGGGTTTTTTAATCATTAGTACAATATCTTGCCAAACTAAATGCACATTTTTATATTTTGTGGGAAAAAACTTACAATAAAGGAGAAGGAACAACTTATTAATATATCAACAGATTCTATGTAAAAAATCTAAATTTAAGCAAGAACTGCTCCTAAATTTTGCGTTGTAAATTCCTATAAACTACACAATATTTCTCACACATTTATAAGCATTTTAATGCCATTCGAGTAGTCCAATACAAATATGCCCCTTAAAGTATGGAATGTATATGGTCAATGTCATAGGACGAATTCTGTTGAAGGGTGGACTTCCAAATTAAATGCAATCACTGGCAGAAACCAGCCTAATGTCCACTTATTAGTTAAAATACTAAAAGAGGAAACACAAAAAGTGGCTTTTAATGTAAAACCAGAGAATTAGGTGACTCCTGGAATACAAGTATAAAGGAAAAAGCAAGTGCAAAACTGGATGAAAGAATTGAAAACATCGTAAAAGAGAATTCGAAACATCGAACAATTTAAAAAAATGTCTAAAATCTTAAAGTTTTGTAACCAGGAGAGACTAAATCTAATGGTAAATGACACATTTATATATGCCTTTATAAAAAAGGTTATAGTATTTATTTACTTGTATTTATATATTTTCTTTTATCTACTCGTACCTGTTTTATTTATCTTTACTTCCATTAATAAAACTAATTCATTTTACGGTAATTGCACCTGTTCTAATATTTATTTCTCTCTAAAATACAAATCCCTAAAATTTGTCCATACCCTTCATTATACTGTTACTTAATATTAATTTTTAAGTATTTCTCTGAAAGTTTTTATTTTTATTACATTTCTCTATGTTTAAAATGCATTCATACACTATAATATCTTAACAATTCAATATGAATAATTAAATTCAATTGACAAAGATGCATTTATCCATGTAATTCGATAATCCAGTGTAAAAACAGAAAACTTCGGTAAAAAAAACACGTTATCTCACGTGAAAGAGATTTGCCACTTAAAATACTGTTTTAAATTATATTTGTGATTTTTAAAACAATTTATTTCCTTATTTATCTGCACCATTTATCTGTTCTAAGATGAGGGGAAAATGTGTTCGGTCAAACCACGAAATATGTGTCCGCCAGTAGCGTACACAGGAATTTTTCAGGGGGGTCCGGGGTCGAAAGTTAACCATTCTTGTATCGTGCTCCTTTTGCTTTTGTCTATTTTCGGGAACAAAACACAGTAAAAAACTAATTTTTGAATAAATAATTAGCATTGATTAATAAAATTAATCATTAATAACAAGTAATTAATTCAATTTTACGAACTATATACTTGAAATTATAATCAATCGGAAAAAAATCAAGGGCTTTGGGAAGGGTCCGGACCCTCAGGACCCCTCCCTTGTGTGCGCCACTGGTGTCCACAAATACCATGTCTGCAACTACCACACAACCAACTCACCCACTCTCGCCGATCGTACATAAAGAACACTTTTTTGTTTGTTTTATTTGTATTAATAACAAGTGTTTTCGTTTTTAGAGTTGCACCTTTTTAAGAGTTAGGGTCCTTTAGTCGCTATTTTTGGAATTAGTTGCCAAATTTGGAAATGGAGTACGGAATTAGTCACCAAATCTGGATATAGCACATGCAATTATTCGCTAAATCCGGAAATGAGATAATGAATTAGTCATCAAATCTTGATATCCTTATTTTTGAGGATCCTAATCAGGACAATGGAACAAAATTATGAAATTATTGTATTGTCTTCGGTCCTTGACAAGTGCGCAAAATTTCGAATTAATATCACCTTTTAAAGTGGGTAAAAGTCGAGTCCGAAGATTTCATTACATACAAGTGAAACTTATAAAAGTGCGCTAAAAAGCGAAACTAGGTTACCATATTTGATCTTGACCACAATAGCCGAGTGCTCATAGTCGCCAACAAGTTGATGGTGCCATCAAGTCATGTGGGTTGGAGTCCTGATGCCATTGAATACCTACAGTGTAAAGGAGCTGATGCATGCTAAATCTAACGAAATTCGTGGGCTTCATGTTGGCGTGGAATGGAAGTTTCGAAGTTATCAAGTTCTGATGAAGGGGCTTCCAGCCCGAGTTTCGTCCTCGTCACTTGGCTGTGGTCCAAAATTACGAAGTCTATCATCAACAGCCATGTTGCTTCATAGTGCTGCGTTAATAAGCACTCACTTAATATTCTTGCATTCCTTTAGAGTGCTTTTATGCTCAAACACAAGAGTCTACGTTCAATTGCTTTTCTTTCATCTTTTTATAAACAGCCTTTTAAAGAATCAACTTTCCTTAAACATGTCAAGGAGATTAAACTTTATTTCTATAGAAGTGTTTTGAGCTTTCGCAATAATTCTTGTTTAACATTTCTCACTGTCATGAGAATTTTTCCAGGAAAACTGTTTCTTTAAAAAATTTTCTACTCATAAAGTTTACTTTTTAAATTCAAATACGGATGTTTGAATATCGGTTAAAATGAGTATCGTGTTGAAACACTTCTCGCCGATATTTGCCAAAATGTGCTGAAGCATCGATATTTTTAAGTAAATATTTTGCTTAGAGAGAGAGAGATTAAGTTTTTCAAGGAAGTTAAATAAAACTCGCCAAATATTAACAAGAATTCCATATTGGCGGAAAAATCCACCGCAAGAACAACCATAAAATATTTGTGAGCTTACACGAATTGCATATTCACAAACATAACGGTAGCATCAAATTCGAAATAAAAAAATATATATAAATACGAATGTTTGTTTATTTGTGTTGGGTTTTATACAAATCCACACCATTTGTCGCATCGTTCCAAAGTTTTAAAGGAGTCCGGCGGAAAAGATACTCAAATTTGTTTTTAATCATTATTTTTTTCTTTCTAAAACCCCTTGCTTAAGGTGGAAGTTTTGAGTGGATATGTGAATTCGCCAAATGCCGTGATACGTGGCCAATATTGGTAAACCGTTTTCACTCATATTTAGAGACCGATTACTACATTTGATAACGTTTAAGAACGAGGTTTGCAGAATTTGACTCCCAAGAAAGGGTGTTATCCCGGTTTTAAACTATTAGATCAAAAGACTTGAAGTTTGGCAAATGAGTTTCTTTTGTTAAGTAGAAATCGGCTAGGATCGAGTTTTATGAAATTCATTTCCCATAGGGGAGTTATAGATAACATTTCCTGGACCATGTGACCTGTGGCATCTATATAAGCCATTAACAACCTCCGTACTTCGATGATCATTTTAGTATAGTGAATATGTTAAGTGCTTACGAACGGAAGGTACCAGGTTCTAACCTTCATTGGTGACCCTGGCTGAACTTCGAAACAATGCAAACCTTCGCAGAGCAAACGTGGCGCCATCTATCCACCGCAAGAACAACCAAAAGCCGTCAACCACAAAATGAAGCAACAGCAACAACTCACTTGCTCGCCATAACTATGGTATCGTTCGTTCGCTTATTCGCTGACTCACGGGCGGGGGAGAGTGTAGCGGTGGTATCTTTATACGCCAGTAACAACCTCCATACTACGCTGATCATTTTAGAGTGGATATGTAATGTGTTTACAGAACGGAAGGTAAAAGGTTCTGACCTTCAGACCTAAATACTTGAAGTTTTACAAGCAAGTTTCTTGTGTTGAGTAGAGATCTATTATGTACGAGATTTGCGGAAATCAACCTTCATGAGCGCTTGAGGAAGTGTTATAGATTAAAATTCCCGTTTTTCAGCTATTCGACCCCCATCAGAACAGGAATTCGGCATACAAATTTCTTTTGTTGAGTAAAAATTCTCTAAGAACGAATTTTGCGGAAATCGATTCCCAAGGGGAGATGGGGATAAGAAAGCATTATATAGATAACTATATTCTGTTTTAGAAATTCAAATAATGTTTTTTTTAAATCAAGTGGTGAGGGCTATAAGGATATTTTTGAACACAATTGAAAGCTTGATACTAAGAATAAGATATCTATGTGTGTGTGGTATCGTTGGTCGGTGTTGGTTGTTTCTGAATAAGTGGAGAACTTCTGATTGATTCAATGGGAACTTGGCTAAATCTTGATGATAAAGCCCCGTTGGCATCAGTTTAGCTTAGTCAGACCATTTTTAGCGAGTTTGGGACCTTATAGATTCTTCTAGAAATTAGTGGAGAAACCCAATAATTCGTATGCTGCCTCTGAAGCAAATGGATTTTTCTCGAAGGATCCACCGGCCTTATAAATAGAGTTGTTCGCTGAAATGAATCAGTATATTTTTGACCAGCGATTAATCTATCTGGTTTTGACTAGTGATCAGTTAGTATTGCTTTGACTATTGAAGCGATTAGTAATTACTTCGGCTGTTGAACGAGCAAATGCTCGTAAATAATCTTTTATATACGTGTATTTTAGACATCGATAATTGTGTATGAGTGCTGTTGAAGGTGTGAAGACTTTTTGAGATTTATTTTGCGAATATTGCTGCTGAATCCTGTGTTTCAATGATTGAATTTTCGACAATAAATTCTCATCGCTGTTGAAGAACTGTCATGTTCTTTATGACTGATTTGCATAAAATCCTCGAATTCCGATCAACGTAACAATATATGTATACAGCCGAACCTCCTTATTACGAACCACTATATTGCGAATTTTTCTATATAGCAAACTTTTTCCTGCAACTAAGAACATTTCACGATTTTCTTCTTAAAATAACCTCCCAATAGCGGATTGCATTTTCTATAAAACGAACTTTTTCTCTTGTGATTCAAATTTTCCCTCCGTTTTTTTAAAGTATTTCTGGGCATTTCAAGTTATTCTTTTTTACAACTCATTTTATGGTGGTCATAAATCTTGAACTGGTTTTATTAGGTATCTAGCTCACCGAGAGCAATAGAAATCTAAGTGTTTAATCCAAGAAGGGGAACCTTTAACCCCCATCGTTCAGTTTACTGGAAACATCTTCGATATCCCCTTTCACACTCAGTGAAGTTGTCTCGAGTCCCTGTGTCTTTGAACTAGTCTCGTTCATTTGTAGTGTTGATCAGTCGTACTGGCTACTGATGAAAATGTTAAAACGAAACGGTAGCTCAAAAATGTCAAAACGTTAGTGCTTGAGCATCAAAGAAAAAAATCTTCAGGAAGTAGATAAAGGCATCAAGAAACTTCCCTTGCTGTTTTTCTTTCTTTCTTTTTGATAGGTAAAATACATAAAATAAATATTATTAATTTACAAAAAGGTGTAAATATATATATATAATTACTTTTTTAATATATAATGTTTATGAGAGTTTAAAATTTATTTTATGTGGTTTATAAAAAAATTGAAAGATGAACTTTCGTATAACGAATTTTCCATATAACGAACTTTTTTCAGGATTCAACGACTTCGTTATATAGAAGTCCGACTGTATATATATACCTACATTATCATAAAATACCTTAAGAAGTGAACGGTTAACGGCTAGTAGTAATAAAAGTTAACATTGCCTAAGGTCTTGCTACAAATTTCTCAGAAACTTTCATGAACAGCAACTATTTGAAAGGGAAAAAAAGTATCAAAGTTCTTTCTGTCAAAATGTCTTTTTTATTCGATAAATTCCATTTCGCGCAGTGATGTATTTCTTTTTTCGTACATAGCATGTTTCTTTTCCAAATACACTATCACTTCCCGAAAACTACTCAATTTCCCATTTCAACTTCCTTTTCAACGCTTGTTGCTTTCAAAAGAAATAAAATGGATGTGCAAAAAAAAGAGAAAAAAATTGTCGTAAGTTGTCACATGCAATTGCTTAAAGAACTATCAACACCAACAAAAAAAAAACTTCTGAAGTTACTTCAAGTTTTTCGAAGGAAAAAAAAGATGGGAAAATCTAATTTTAGTATTCTGACACTTCCGAAAACTTCTTCATTCTCGTAAATTTAATAAAAAAAAATAGTGATCTGAAAAGAAGTCAGAGGCATTCGTTTTCTATTTCTCGCGCTGGACTTTTTTTTTCTTCACCTGTCTCTTTTCAATTCGAACCCATCTTGCTTTTAGCTAAACACGAACTTCTGTGACTTGTCTTTTTTTTCCGAATAATTGAAATGACACGAGACTGTGTGACCTTTTCTTTCTTTTTTTTTATTCCTTTTACATTCATTCGAAAACTACGCAGAACGAGACTATCTTCTTCAATGAGGGGAATAAAATTGGGGTGGAGTACATAAAACATATTTTTTACTTAAAGAATTTTCTATGTCTAATGGATAATTGTTTTTCTAATTCTGTAGAAGAGATTACACTGGTTATTTCAATATTCGTATTTTTCTTCTAATTCACGAATAAGCAATTCAGTGTTGGGAAAAAATATTCCTGATATCTGTCTATCAAGATGGAATTACAGCCGAATTCAAAAATCACATTTTTGAGAACTTAACAAAAATGTGAGGATCGTGAAAGTTTTTGAGGATCGAAATTGTTTCAATTGATTTGATTTTTCATTAACTTAACACTATACAAAGCAACACGAGGGCTGTTGTTGACAAATCTCATAATTTTGAACCATGGTCAAATTCTGACTGATCTATTCACGCGCCTTTCTCAAATCATCTTGGGAAATCTTTAGGCTATCAATTCGCGTTTATTCACAACCAACCCTTTTGAAGAAGAAACCGTGATTTTTTTTAAAATTAAGTCTATTATATATAGTCAAGGTTTTCTATTTAGCGAGGAGGAAGGGGAGTGAGAACATGATAAGATAGGGTTCATTGCTACTGATCAGGTATTATAACTTTCCATAGTGTGTTTCAAATATTTAATAAAAGAAGATTTAATGTGACGATTGATCACTCTCTAATTAAATTAGTATTAGATTAAGTGGGATAATAAATTCGATCCTTTAAAGAGAGGACCGATATTGTTAGTCTCCTAATAATTCGTGCATCTTGCTATTTATCCACATTTTGTTCATATTGAGAACATTTCTTCAGGTTGAAAATTATTGAATCAGAGTTGCTATTTTTGTGATATCAATAAATAGATAGTAGTTGGTTATGGCTAGTGTTTCTTCCCTTCCTCCCACAATTCTAGGCGGGCAAGAGATAGGGACCAATTCCTCACAAAATGAAATGATAATACCTGATCTGCCACCCCCTCTCCAAACTTCTACTCCTTGTCATCGGAAGGACTTTGAGTCTCGAAACACTTATGGTATCCGACTACGTTCAGAACAGTGATTTTAAAAAAGCGCATAAATGGATAATTTTCATGATATTTAGTGTCACTTAGATTAGAATGTATGCATACAATTTTTAAGGACATTTTGACAAAAAAAATTTATTTAAATATAATATTTCGGCAAAAAATTAACTTAGAATAATCTTTTTTCCAAATGTTCTCCTTCTGTGAAAAATGATTCTATTACAAAAATATTTTGCCTGTATATAGCTCAAACCTCTGTACAGAGGCTCGACTATGATTTTTTAAAAATTCGTATTATTTTCAGAGTTACAACCCATTGAAATAATTATCGACGTTCTTTTCTTAACATTTCTATCCTCTGTTGTCGTAAAACATGGATAAACCCACTTCTAAGTTATATATTTCAAAAATTCTAGTTGAGCCTCTGTACAGAGGTCTGAGCTATATACAGGCAAAATATTATTATAATAGAAGCATTTTTACAAAAGGAGAATATTTTGAAAATGGGTCATTCTGTGTTCATTTTTTGTCAAAATATTCAACTTGAATAATTTTTTATTGTAATAATATCTTTTAAACAATTTTATATACATTTTCTAATCTAAGTGACACTAAATGTCAGAAATTTTATCCATTTATACCCTTTTGCAAAATCACGGTTCCGAACGTTGTCGGATACCTTAACGTGGTAACTAGCTTTACTCCATGTCGAGTCTTCCCTCTCATAAGGAATCGAACTCACAACTGGACAACGCCGGTTACGAGTTTGCGACAATGACCACTGGGATACTACGGCCACAAAATTGTTGGGAGGGAAGATTAAAATTTTAAAATATGATAGTGGTGGGTAAATAAATTGAAAATGAAACGCAGAAGTCCACAAGACAACTTTATATATAAGCACACAAATGTACAATTTAAGTGAACATAAATTTGTACTCTTTTTAAACAGTTGTTAAGAGAATTTTTGAGTTTTAATTTAAAAATTAATCCAAACTAAAAAAAAGAATATAGGTACTCAAACTCATTAATTACTTCCAATGTTAAGGTATCCGACTACGTTCGGAACCGGGATTTTGCAAAGCGCTTAAATGGATACTTTTCATGATATTTAGTGCCACTTAGATTAGGATCTATGCATAAAATTGTTTTAAGGATATTTTGGCAAAAAATTAACTTAGAATAATCTTTTCTCCAAATGTTCTCCTTTTGTGAAAAATGCCTCTATTATAATAATATTTTCCCTGCATATAGTTCAGACCTGAGTTCAGAGGCTCAATTAGAATTTTTGAAATATGTAACTTAGAAGTGGGTTTATTCATATTTCACGACAACAGAGGGGAGCAATGTTAAGAAAAGAACGTTGATAATTATTTCAATGGGTTGTAACTCTGAAAATAATAAGAATTTTTAAAAAATCATAGTTGAGCCTCAGTACAGAGGTTTGAGCTATATACAGGCAAAATATTTTTATAATAGAACCATTTTTCACAAAAGGGGAATGTTACGATCATCGATGGTTCAGTTAATCAGTGGTAGAATGCTTTTATATCAATCAATTTTCATATCATCACAATCCGTTAGACTCAATTAAATTCAATAAATCATCGAAGGCAAGTGTAAGATTAAATAATAAGTTTAATGGAATATGGAGTGCGTCTGCACTCGGTCACGTACAGAAGATCTCTGGTGTCAACAACACATGTTATTACAAGCAGCGCCCTCTATACTGAGGGGGGTTCTACCATTACTCCCCACTTAAACTCCTGCGGAGTTTACATTAAGATAATTCAAATTCTAAGGTAATTCAAGTAAAATTCATGCAAAATGAAATAATACAAATAAAATTCATGCAATGTGAAATAATACAAATAAAATTCATGCAATGTGAAATAATAAAAATAAAATCCTATGAATTCAATTCTCAAATCACATGCATCATCAATAATTCTGAAATAAAATTAGCAATTCTTAAATCACATGCATTATCAATAATTCTGAAATAAAATTAGCAATTCTTAAATCACATGCATATCAATAATTCTGAAATAAAATTAGCAATTCTTAAATCACATGCATATCAATAATTCTGAAATAAAATTAGCAATTCTTAAATCACATGAGTTATCAATAATACTGAAAATCAAATTAGCAATTATGTAAATAGAATAATATAAAGGTTAAAGTTCAAGAAATTGTAAAATGTGTTCAATTGTTCTTCTCTACAGTTGCAGGATCAACTGGAATATTTAAAGGCACTACCTTTGTGATGGCTCGTTTTAAAATACCTGTTGAGGTTTTCACATTAACTACTCTTACAAGACCATCACTACCGGGAAATACTTCAAGAATACGCCCCATAGGCCAGTCCAGGGGCTTGGTGTTGGGATCCTTTAAAAGAACGAGCTGATTCTCCATCAGGTTAGGGTTCTGTTTACTCCATTTAGCACGGGTCTGCAGATGGATCAGATATTCGGTGCTCCAACGGTTCCAAAATTTGTCTACTTTCTATGCAGGTCGTCAAGGCTGCTTGGACACTGACATTTCCACACAGAAAATCATCAACATACAATGACTGGTTAAGATGGTTAAAAGTATCAGGAAAAATATCCACATATTTTTTAAGATGATGCTTTATCGTAGCTGCAAGAAGAAATAGACTTGATTTTACTCCAAATAAAACCCTAGTCATACGGAAAATATCAAGCCGTTTGTTTTCTAAATCAATTCCTGGATTTTCATCCCAGAAAAATCTTGTAAAATCCCTTTCACTTTCGTCTATCTCCATCATCAAAAATGCCATTTTTATTTCAGCTACAAATGCAATTGGATTCACTCTAAATTTGATTAATAGAAAAAATAGGTTAGGTATAAAATTTAGCCCTGTGTGTAAACAATCGTTCAAAGATAGTTGTGCTTTCGCGTGTGATGACGCATCAAATACGATTCGCAATTTGCTTGTAGTTTTATCAGTACGTATTACTGCTCTATGTGGTAGATAAAAAATATTATGCTTTAGATTTTCTTCTTCAAATGGAACGCGTTCTATGATTTTCTCAGAAAGATAATTATTTACAACTAATTTGTAATCCTCAAATAAGGAACTGTCATTTTTAAAACGTGATCTTAACTTTAGAAATCTTTTCCTAGCAATTTCTTCATTATTTTCTAACAATGTTTTCATGTTAGGTTTCCAAAGGAATTTAACTTTATACCGCTTATTTTGGTATGAAAAATTCCCGCTTCAAATTCAGACATTATATCATTATCAATATTTTCCTCATCAGACACCTCTGCTTCTATTCCTAAGTTCTCTAAATTCCAAAATTCACTAAGCTGTTTAGAAATATTGGATTCATTAACAATAACACTCATTGTTAAAATGTCCTCAGAATCTGTACTCTGCCCTTGTAAAGACCACCCGAATAATGTTTCTACTGTCACAAGATTTTTGTTTAGACGCGTAATTCTACCTGTAACTACTTGATAATAATAGTCCGCACCAATAAGAATTGATATTTCTTTATCGTTAAATTCATAAGAATCGGCTAATTGTACATTTTTTAAATATCTAAATTTTTTATCAATATTTCTATCAGGAGTCGGTAAATTCGTGATAGAAATATGTTCTGTCACTACCGCCTCTATTTCAATGCACAAATTTGGATCATCCCTGTTTTTCAATTTTATTTTAACTATATTTAAAGTTTTTGTTTCAGTTTCTTTAGCACCAAATGTGCAAATGGAAAGGTTTTCTTTTCTAAGAATTGGAAAGTTAAATTTCTCAGAAGTACTCTTTAAAACAAAACTTCTCTGTGAACCATTATCTAAAAATAATCTAACAACTTCTTGTTCATTTTTGACATCTATTAATGCGGCGCATGTTTGTAACAATACACTATTTACTTCTGTTTTAATTACTGTTGAAATTACATTATCAGTGTCCCTTT
>BMAU01005127.1:0-17676 GCA_019973935.1 Trichonephila clavipes | reverse complement strand
CATGCTATATATTACTGGGGATCAAAGGGGACTGAAAGGAAAATCATTTTTTCGAAAGCGATCACTACAGATAAAAGTTTGGAATCCCCTCCTTAGGATTTCTCAATAATACAAATAAATAAATTGCATGACAATAATTCCAACAAAAAGAACAAGATGTTGAGGGTTTGATAGATGTTAAATTTGTAGAGGCACAGTCTTGTTGGCCGGGTGGGGAAAGAAAGGGACAAACTCAGGTGACGTCCTCATCATTAGTCCGTGGTGAAGAATAAAATGTATGTGCATACAAAACGAATGCATTACGTTTTCCTTTTCTCTTACTCTCTTGATGTCAGAACTTCCTGGGGATTTCTATATTTATGCCATTAAAATTTTCTTTTCCTGTCTTTCGCTTCTTTCCTTTGTCAAAAGAGAAACACAAATTTGCTTTGTAAGTACAAAAGCAAATAAAAACATCACGATTATTTTTATTTATTTAAATAGAATGCGTCAAAAAGAAAAGTGTTGTGGAAGACATAAACAATGGTACAAAAGAATGCATTCATATTTAGAATAATCAATACCAACAATGTTTAAGAATATCGCAGTTATAACAAATAATTTTTACTAAAATTAACGAGTCAAATAGAGAGGAGGAAAATCAAACTTTTCTCTCCTGTATATATATATATATATATATATATATATATATATATATATATATATATATATATATATATATATATATATATATATATATATATATATATATATATATATATACATATATATATATATATATATATATATATATATAGTTCACGTTTTACCTTATAATTAAAAATTTTAAAAAATTACCAATTATCGTAAAATCCGGCATATAACGCGCACTTTTAGCACAAAAAATAAGAACGAAATTTAAGGGGGCGCGTTATACGCCGAGTATAAAAAATGATAGCTTTAAGAATAAAAAAAGAAATGAGAACAAAAAATAGACTTTTACTTAGATCGGAGTACTATTTAAAAGAAATAACATACTTAAGGAACTTAAAGGGTTGCAGAGAGTTCTAGAAGTACACTACTAAAAAAAAAAAAAAATAACTCCTTGAATAAACCATTTCAAAACAAAAAACATTCTATACGTACATTTCAATTTCCTTCGTAAGAAGATGGGTGTGCGTTATACGATGGATATACCTAAAAATTTAAGAAATTCAGCTTGAAAGTATAGATTCGTGTTATACACCGGGTTTTACGGTATTTAAAAACCTCTAATCCTTATATTCAAATAATACTCACTGCTCACTTTAGAGATTAATAAAGCTTGTTGTGAGTAATTTTTAAATATTTTTCAGTTAAAATAATATTAAAAAAAAAAGATAATTCCCCCCTCACATTGCATATGTTGTACTTTTTTTAAAAACTGCAAATATTGCTGATATTTATGTAAGAAACTAGTCCCAACTTTCCTAGGAATGAAGGAACTTAAAGTATACACGATTCTTTCTCTTTTTTTCTTTTCACATATTCTTTTTAACCCCCTACAATTTCTCAGAAAACTAAATTTCTCGCTCAGAACCCACCAAACGAGTCATAAATCACTATTCGTCGATGGAACATACAGAGAAATTTCATGTATTCTTCCGCAAGAAGGTGGAGTTACAAGTTTACTTTCCCCCTCTTTCCAAATGTGTAATGTTGACTAAATAATTACTCTAAAAAAAATTAATTTTTAAACTTTAAAGTATGTGCGTTTGAAAGAGCATAAGAAAAGGAAATTTTTCCTGTTTTTAATTTTTTTATCCGATATATAAAAATAATTGTATGATTGTTTTAATGCACTATATATGAATTTTCAGATCTTTAAGTAAAATTTAAAAATACTTAGAATTTTTTTTAAAAAAATTGAAATAATGGAAGAATTTATTATCCCCCCCCCCCTTTTTTTTAGATGCATTTTATTCCTTGCCATTGAAAGCAATTTCCTACATGTAAATATACGAGAAGGAAACACCATAGGATTAACATTACGCTCAAGATTTCGGGGTGGCGTATCAAAGTGAGCCTTAAAAGTAATCAGTTTAAACTTTCCCCTCAATTTGCCAAATGCTCTTACAAGCTTCTCCTTGCCCCCTGTAAATAAGGAAGGACTAACTATGAACCGGGAAGTTGACTGACGGGGGGGATCCCTTTTATGTAAGAGAAGGCTGTGTACTATCTACCCGTTATACACATATCGGGGTTTGGTCCAGTTTGAAAAGAGACAGGACTGATGTGTCCATACCACGTGATTAGAAGAAATACTAGTAGTCAGCTAAGTTACTCCTCTGCACATTTTAGCATCCAGAAGTCGTCCAAGGACAATTTCAAGCACGTGCTTTCCGATTCATACCTATTTGAGGTAAGTTGTAAATATTTTCGAATATTTTAGAAAAGGCGTCTGAATTTTCTTAATTATGTAACTTTTAACCTATTTAAAAAATGAAGACAAATATGAATTGCATTGTATTCGCTCTTATATGTATTTCTGAGAACTTTTATAAAGTTAATATAAGATGCGTTGTGATAAATTACATTTCATCTGCAACTGGGTTTTTTAAAGACAATTTTCCCACATCATGCGTAGTATTCCTATTGAAAAAATGCTGCTGAATCATTTTTGAAAGAACACACATTACATCGGTGATTATTTTTAAAATGATGTTTCCCCATAAAGTGTGAAAAAACTACTGCAAATCTTTTGTAAGTGAATAATTCTTTTCATCAGAAGGTTTTTTTGCACTATTGTAGCTAACTTATTTTATTTTATTTATTTAAATCAGGGGTATTAAACTATTAAACACGCGGCCCACCAACTGTTTTTAAAAAACTTTTAAACATCACGTTTTTAAAGTTATTTCGTTTTGAAATTTATCTGAGGATATATATATATATATATATGTGTGTGTGCGTATAAACATTTATATATATATAAATCCACAATGTATTTGCTTGTTACCTGCTCTTGTTTTAAATTAAATTCTTTTTGATAATAGAAATGTGCTTTAGGTTAAAATAGACTTATGTTTTATATCAAACAGTTGCATTTAGTTTTACTATAATAAATTACTTTTTTAGTAAATTCCGAATTCTATTTTATGCATATCCTTTACTATGGATGGTGCATGATTCTATGTGTTTGTGATTTTCACTTCTCCTCTTTTTCTGTTTGAAGTGCCCAAAAAAGCAAAAGGTAGTCAGAGATGTTTTTTAAAGTTTAAACAAATATTCAGGACCGTTAAGAAAAAGGATAATGTATACTTAATTGTTTGCGAATGACAGCACAATCAAATTTTAACAATGAGTAATGAAAGGCCAATTCAAAAGGAACACCTTAATTTTCAGAAAAATGGCAACTGATATTTTAATTGAAGCACAACAGATTTACTCCTCTCTTTAAAAGCAATGGTTTGTTGCTTAGTTATTTTATGTGTTAATTAAATTTTAATTTAATTAACAGGTTTTTTTTAGTTTTAAACACCATACTTAACTTTAGTTAGAAATTTAAAGCGCTTACAGTAAATAGATCTATATCAGCTGTCAAAAAGACATTTAAATTGGTAAAATTGCAAAAATCCAATATTAGGTAAACAGGGGTCTACCCCAAACCGAAAAACATTGCAAGGGGGTCTATGAGACAAAAAAGTTTGGGAACCTCTGGTGTAGATGATCGTGTTAATAAAACTTATTTAAAAAAGAAAAATATTACACCTGATGGATCCCTTTAAGAGGTCTCAGCGGTGTTAAATTTCTCTAGAGGTCTCAAAATAAAGGGTGTTTTTTAGAGGTTTAGAACTTTAAATTGCAATAAAACAACGATGTATTATTCGATTGACATGAATTTTTTTTTTTCAATAATTACATATTCATAATACTTTCTCCTTTCCCTATGGCACAATAATTTTTGAATAAAAGGTGAAGCTTATAAATGTAGGATTTTCCTTTGAAACATTTGTTAAAAGGTTGAGTCATATCCTTTTCAGAGGACCATAAATCTCAATTTTATTTATTACTGCATTCCGAAGCAGCGCCATCTAGTGAGCTTTCGTAGCTCCGGCTTGAATAATTTTTCGGCAGAAGCCTACTAACCACTTATTCAACACGTCGCGTCTTTACCGCATTTCCGCGCCCTCCGCGGCACCACCAGTCCTAACGTCCAATAATGATAAAGGTTTATTTTCCCCGTCTTCTAAAGGTATAACTCAACTTTTAATTAACCTAATTCCTGTATGTCTTTCTCTTTGCAAATATTCCCTTTTGTAAATATTTCCCTTTAACTTTAAATAAATTCTCTTTTACTTTGAAGTATTTGTGTTTAAATGACTTAGATTCAATTAATAATTCATCACTCACGATTAAATACTTACCCTTAGACAAGCCACCTCGCCAATCTAAAATCCCGCCTTCTGAAGAGTCTGATTTTTATTCGAAGATTTATTCGGACTCCCACATATATATATAATCTTCACCTGTTAGATATATAAATCCCCAGCCCTTTATAAGGTAAATGAGATAAACCTTCTGAAGAGTACAACTCAACACCCCTTCCTCAAAACTACTTCGACTTTCACTCATTTACTCTAACCACGTGGACAAATGAAACTCTCTCAAGATCGACGCTTGAAATAGGACTCCTCAATAGTCATGGCTTGGGTTACACAATGACTTGTTGTGTTGAGTTGTTATTGTAGTGTATTTTCCGAAGGAAAAAATGAAAATTTCCAGAGCCTGAGAAAAATATTGGACCTCTACACTATTGACTTACTCCTCACACTACCTATCCCCATCCTCCACAATTTAGGTGCAGATATGGAGCGAAGGGAAATATTTTCCAGCCCCCTGCACCCGTGGTTTTTGCTGTGACTACCCATAAGACTGTCGTACCCACTGATATGGCAAGTACGTACACCGTGTGTACTCGGAGAGGTATTTGATGGCATCGGGCATCAAATCCAGGTGCTACGGTCTGGAGTCCTATGCTCTAACTACTAGGTGTGGAACCCATGGAATATCATAAATATAAATGATAAATGGCTTCATTCTTCACTATTCATATCCGTCACAATAATGTCTACTTAGAAACACCTCCAAGTGTTTTATTATTTTATGTATATATATATATATATATATATATATATATAGGTATAAAATAAATATAGTCGAAATTCACTACAAAAATGAGAAATGAACATTGATCAAGCAAAACCGAAAAAAATTGAGATTGTAAGAAAACCAGACATTGAAGAATATAATGGAATTTAAAACTATAATAGGGTTTAAATTATCGAAAATCGATACTACAGTATTATAAACATTGTCATTGCTTAGGACAGCTGATATATAAAATATTTTATATAAAAGTGGGGTTGAACATGTGTTGTGGCCAGCCAACCCTCCTATTTATGTTAAAACTACTGAGCAAAAAACTATCGAAAATAATGGATATAATGTTTCAATTCATTACAGGATAAAAGTAACTTACGTAAAAATTGCATTCAAAAATGCAATATCCACGCTAAATCTGAGTACAATAAATAAGTTATGGCCAGATTCTAAAGCCAAATGCAAATTCAAAGCAGGGGAATGGCGGAATTGTAACGCTTAACAAAAGTATGAAAGGAATAGAAATAAAAATTAAAAAAAGATTTTACAAACTACCATAACTTTTGTGACACTGGAGTTATATATGGATTAAAAATCAATAAGTAATATTATCTAATATTAGAATATGAAAGTAACTATAATTAGGAAAAATGATAAATTTATAATCAAACTAATGTTATACTCTAAGGCGTTTTATTCCTTACTATTTAGAATTTCTTTACTCAAATAACTATTAAAAACTTAATTGAGTATTACTGAATTAAGCAAAAATATATATCCATATTCTGTTTAAAAAATTCGCTTAACCCCCAAAAAATTCGTTAAATAGAGCATTATCTGTCAATATATTCTTTATGAATCAAACAAAAAAAATTTTACACTCATAAACACTGTAAAATCCGGTGTATAACGTGCACTTTTAACACAAAAAATAGGATTAAAATTTAAGGGTGCGCGTTATACGATGGGTATAAAAACGATAGCTTTAAAAATAGCAAAAGAAATTAGCTTAAAAAATTTTCTACTTCTACAGATATCGAAGAACTGTTTATTCAAAAGAAATGGCATGCATTATGAAATAAAAGAGTTGTAGTTCTACGCTATTTTTCCAAACGCCTTTCATAATAACTCGAATAAATGACTTTAAAGCAGTGCTTCTCAAACTGTGGGGCGCGCCCCCCTGGGGGGCGCGATAACCCTTCGAGGGGGGCGCGAGCATCTTGAAAATATAAAAGGCTTAAAAAATTATTTTTTGGAATGAAGTAAAACAAAATGCTTTCTGAGAAAATAAAAAATACACATTTACACTGATATAAATTATATGTATCATCTGGTTTTCCACTTTCAAAAGATTCCACTTCAAACGTTCATTAGCTATCTTTGATCCCAAAACCAAATAAAAAAAGATATTGTGATTGCTTTGCTGTAATCCCGCGATGAGAGATTTTTTTATTACGTTTCTTGTAACCTCTAGAATAGTACTTTTGAATGTCATCTCTTTGACCTTTAATCTTACTGGTATGCTTAACTCCGTCTACTTTTCTTTTGGGAAAGTTGTAAATAATATTTTTCTGTTGCTTTTTCTCCCATGTAAATGAGTTTTATGATGTATGGATAAGCATATTGAGCACTTTGAAGGATTAATTGGCCAAGATGTATTTTATGAGTAATCTGAAATTGCATTATAAAAAACGTTTTACACAATTATTTTTTTATAACTGACATCGATGTTTTTGTATCGAATACATTTTTTTCATGGGAGCGGTCGCATGAGGCGCTGAATCACTCCAAATTCTGGTAAAACTGTTTATTCGTTAACAGTTTCTTGACAGTATCCTCCGATATGACCGTCTTAATGGAAACTAAATTGAATTTGTCACATTTATGCCTCTTTTTTGAGAGTGGCAAACGGTTTTTTACAATCAAGGTACTTGCTTTGGTCGAGTTCCCTTCACGACCACTTTTGTTCAGAAATATTTTCTATGAATATGCTATACTTTCCCCTACGATTAACTTTGTGGTTTTAATTGCTGTGTTGTACAACTTATTATGGTTTATAAATGTAAATGAGCAGAATATAAAAAAATGGGCATCTGTGATCTCTCTATTGAAGGAAGATGAAACTGATCAAGCAATTGAAGAACCTGATGAAATAATGCATATTAATCGTGATAGCGAAAGTAAATATGACAAAAGTGATAGACATGAAACGTTTGAGTTGAATTGTAATTTTCAAATGCTGCCTAAAGAACTCTATCAAGAAAATTAAGATACCAAGAAAACTAAGAAGCCATAAATGTAACACTTCGCCTTGTCAAAAAGACACAAGCAAGAAAAGGTTACACGTGCTATTTGTATATCATCAAAGAATAGAAAAATTACAATAACGTGAGCAAAATATGACAGTTTTGATTGCAAATAACATTCTTGTATTGTTAGTGAAAAGTGTCTGTGATTTATGTTCTTTATTAAGGTCACGCACATTTGGAACGGTTTCTTTAGTTTTATTGGATTTTTTCTCAAATCATCAAAGAAAAATTAAAAAGTCCTTTAAAGTAGGTAAGTATATTTTCTCTTGGTTAAATTATTCACTGCAATTGTGATTTTTATTGAGCACAGAAAAAAATAATTATAAAAAAAAAGGATTGGGGTGACTTGGTGAAGTGATCGCGCGACCATTAACGTTAGTGTGGAGTGGGCGCCTGCTTCCGGGTTAAAACATTTTGAAGGTTTCTCGCTTTAAATATTAAAAATAACACAATTATTCTTCATTGGAATTTTTCATTCGTTTTCCTTATTTAATATTAATTCTAAATGCTAATTCTGTGAGGCTTAAAATTACAGTTCGTTTTAAACTATTTATAATAGGAGCATTCATTTAAAAAATCATTTTATATTTTTGTATGCATTGTTGTGCACTTGGTTTTACTCTTCTTACAATTAAGCTATTATATCAAGATTAATGTATTCTTTTTTTAAAAAATAATCGCAGAACGGGTATTTCAGCCAGTGTACTTATAAATGTATCAGTACTGCACAATGTATTTTATAACTAATTTATTAATACTAATTTAAGAGCAAGTTTAATTATTATTAGTGACTTCCATGGGCTTGTCTTGCAGAGCAAAGGTTTTCAAATGAAGGCTTAATATTAGAAATTGACACTCTGAGTTATTTTTCTATATTTAGCTGAGATCTATATTTTGTCTTCAAAGCAGCCACCGCAGAAAATCCGGTTTCACAAAGGTACGATGTTGAAAACGGTAAAAGTATACGAAATGCTTTTGTTTTCAGTTCAGAAAATTCATCATCTACTTCTGCCCAAAATTGAAAGAGAGTTTTATTACAAAATTGTCTTTTAATTTCGCCACTAGATGTGAAATCTATGAAACTTTCTTCTTCGGTAGTGGAGAGCCCTTCTGGGGTATTTTGAAATGGATCTCTCACCCATTCGTAACTTTCTATCAAGTTGTCCTCAGCAAAAAAAATTTTTTTTAATTTTTTGCTAACATAGCTAAATGATATTCAATAGTTTTATAAACAACTTCCACATGTGGTTCTTCAGTTTTGTAAGTTTTTACACATTTATCCGCATTTTCAAACATTTCTAGGTTTTTTTGCTTTAAATTTCGGCTCCATAATTCTAATTTTCTAAAAAAAGCATTAATTTTATCACTCGTGTCAAACATATGTACATTTGATCAATATATTTAATTTCTCAAATATATCGACTAAGTAGCTTAACTTCATCAGAAATAAACCATCTCGAAATTTCTCAGCTTCCGGTAGGTTTTCCTCTTCTAGAAAAATGGTAATTTCATTTCTTAATTCATAAACACGTTGTAAAAATTTCCCGCGTGATAACCATCTTGCTTCACAATAAAATAGCAACGATGAATGCACTGCGCCCATGTCTTTGCAAAGTCCAGAAAAGATTCTTGATTTTAGGGGGGTCTCATTTTTATGTAATTTACTACAGTCACAACTGTCATTAGCACAATATTCAGGCCAGGACTAATTTCTTTGGAAGCCAGAGATTCTCTGTGGATCATACAATGTGTCCAGATGCACAGTGGAGATTTTTGTTTCACAAGTGCTTGTATACTTTTAAATCTTCCTGACATTGTACGAGCACCATCGGTGCATATTCCGACACAATTTTTCCACTCTATATTTGCCTCGTTTATAAAATTATTTAAAATATCAAATAATGCTATTGCTGTTGCTTTAAGTTTTATTGGTTTACAAAAAAGTAGCTCTTCTACCGCTGACATACCATCCCAAAATCGAACATACGCAATGAAATGAGCATCTTTATTGCTATCTGTTGCCTCGTCAAGCTGAATTGAAAACAATTTATCACGCAACTTACCGAAAAGCTGTTGCTCTACATCTTCAGAGATATCATCAATTCGACGGGAAACAGTATCATTTGATAGGGGTATGGACTGCAACTCTTTGGCAAAATTGTCTCCAAACATAGTTTCTACAATCTCAATTGCTGCAGGCAAAATAAGCTCTTCGGCAATAGTGTGAGGCTTTTTACATCTGGCTATTTTATATGATACTTTGTAAGAAGTAAGTAAAGCTTTTCATTCACTGACAAAGTTTTTTTAAAAAATGTTTTTTGTTTTCCATATGATTTTAATTTTGATTCAAAGAACTCCCGAGGTTTGTTAATGTACTCACCATGAAGCGTTTCGAAATGTCTTTTAAGTTTATTAGGTTTCATACTGTCTGCTGCCAATATTTTTGAGCAAATAACACACAGGGGCTTTTCTTCTCCATTTACTTCAGTAATGGTAAATCCAAAATTCAAGTATTCTTGAGAATATTTCCTTGATTTAATTTTCGGAACTATGCTCGTCTGTGCACTTGTTGATGCTTTATTATCGTCGAATGTTCGCTTACGACTTAAAAATTTATCCATGATTTTTTTGTTCCAATTTTCTGCAGTAATACTTAATAGTGTTAATTACAACTAACGCGCAAATTATAAAATGTACATTCAAGATAGATTTGGTAGCTATAGAAGCATCGAATGGACCAAGACTGATTGGAATTGTACGAGGTACAGCATTATTACATGCTTTGCGCAGACGTCCGATATTTTGGCCAGACTCACGCAGACGCTCGCGAGAATACCAGATGTGATGGATAGGAGAGAGCGCAACATAAAGTAGACTATTTTTCAATTTCTACTATAAGTTCACTCTCTCATATATATCTTGTTCAAATTTTCAATCGTTGATAAAATACTTTCTATTCATTCATTCAAGTTCAAATACATTTTTTAAAACTTTTAGTGGGTGACTCCTCATGTTAATACAGTTCTTTCAAATTTTAATTCATTAATTAAATTAAAAAATGAATAAATAGTAACAAACAAAAATTATAGTCCAAAAGCATTTATAGAAAGGAAAACTTTTCGTGCTGTCCCCTGTAACGCAATGGATAGCGCGCTGGGCTTCTAATCTGAAGGACGGTAGTTCGAATTCCATCCGAGATGGCCTAATTTCTAAGAATGTGTGTAATTTCTTCTTTACTTTACTATTTTCTTACACTAATTAAATTTAATTAATGAATAAATAGTAACGAAAAAAGAATATTCCAATACCCCATATATAGAAAAGAAAAGGAAAAATTGCAAGGAAAATCGCTTTCTCTTATGTCACTTAACATTGTGATTCTGTCATATGTATTACATATTTGTATTAATTGAAACTATTTAATAGAAAGTAACTAAAATAAGTTTTTCTTTGTTAGCCTAAGTAGGAAAATTGACTTAAAATTTATTTTTTATATTACTTTTAGAAATGCATGATGGACGAAATAAATTTTTAATTAAATGTCATTTTGCAATCTGTCCCAATTTAAAAAATGAGAAAGGAAAAATAACATAACATTATAATTATTACTTAAAAGTAATTTGCTTAAAATATATATTATATAAAAGTAACGTATACAAAATTTAATACTCAAAGTGCATTATTATTGCATTCAATACATTATTATTGAGGGGAAGGGCGATGAAAATTATGATTGAAAATTGGGTCGCCAGTAGTGAAAGTTTGAGAAGCACTGTCTTACTTACTTAATTTATTTATTTTGCAAAAAAGGAGTATACAAACTGTAATACTTATGTTATTAATTTGTATGGTTTATAATTAAGATCGCGTATAGTAGCTTTAGCGTCAAAGTGCATTATTTTTACATTCAGTACATTATTAATGTATAAGGGGGGCGCGATAAAAATTGTGTTTGAAAAGGGGGGCGCCAGTATTGAAAGTTTGAGAAGCAATGCTTTAAAGCATAAGACAGTGTTTCTAAAACTGTGGGGTGCCTCCCTTGGGGGGGTGATAAACCTACAAGGGGCACGAGCATATCGAAAATAAAAGATTTAAAAAAAATTTATTTACTAGTATGAAGTAAAACAAAATACTTTCTGACGTAATAAAAATATATACATTTACACGAAAATAATTAATATATATTATCTGCGATTTTTTACATCATCAAAAACAAAAGCTTCTTCAAAACCTCATTTTTTAGCTAACTTTGGTACTATAACCAAATAAAAAACTTTTTATTCGATTTGCTGTAATTCCATGATGAGAGATATTTTTACTACGTTTTCTTTTCAAAGCGAAAATGCTACTCTTTCAAAGAAAAGACAAAACCAAGACCCATAATCAAAAAATTTTTTAAGAAAATAAAAAGTTCATCACTTTTATATATTATTGCCATCAGCTATAGCAGCAGAATGTATTTGCTGCAGTTTGACTTTCGAGTTTACTTGCATGGTTAGTTACGTCCCTGCTCTGATGTATTTGTTTTTTCATTTAGGGAAGTTAGAAGGATTACTAAGCCAAGCATAGTTAAAAACGTTTTACATAATTTTTTAGAACATACATATTGTACTAAATGCACTTTTAATTCGGGAGTGGTCACGCCGAGCACAGAGTGCACGAAATCGGTAATTCTGGCAAAACTGTTTAATAGTTATCAATGGCCCTTACACTATCCTCCTGTTTGGCAATCTTAACGTGAACTAAAATATATTTATCACATATCTCCCTCTTTTTTGGGAAGGACAGACGTTTTTTTTACGATCTTAAGGTATTTGTTTTGTCTGAGTCCCCGGTGTGATAACTTTTTCCGAAATATTTTATGTGTCCTTGAAAGTAGGGGTGAGTGTATTTTCTCTTAATTAAATTATTCACTGGAATTACGATTTTTATTGTGTACTATAAAAATAAATATAAAAAAAGGACTGGGGTGACTCACATAATAACCCCGATCGACCATTAAGGCCGTATCACACGTATACATTTCAAGAAAATTTTCGTCCAATTCGAGCAATTTTTACTCAGTTGCCATAGCAACCGCTTTAGAGCAATTTCTTGCTAGTGAGCTCAAGAAATTGCCCGGAATAAAAAATTGCTTGGAATTCCAGCCAATAGGAATCATGTAAGCTAGAGCGGTATAAAAAAAATAATGTATGGTTATTTCCGAAGGAGAAAAATCGGCGAGTAACATTTCAATGTGGTGAAAGTGCACGGCTGACGTCAGAGCATGTCGTTTTGTTTACGGCAACCCTTCACCCTCAGTAGGAGGAAAAATTGCTTGAAATAAGTCTGCGTGTGATACGGCCTTTAGTATCGAGTGTGCGCCTGTTCCAGGGTTAAAACATGTTGAAGTCTTTTCGCTTTAAGTATTAAAAATAATACAATTATTCTTCATCAGAATATTTTTATTGTTCATTATTCAACATCACAATTCTAAATGCTAATTCTTTGAGGCTTGAAATTACAGTTCGCTAAAAACTAATTATAGTTTGATCAACCATTTAAAAAAATCATTTTACATTTTTGTAAACATTGTCGCACACTTGGCTTTACTCTCCTTACAATAAAGCAATTATATCAATAATGTTTTATTTTCTTATAAATGAACTTTTGCAAAGAGCGGGTACTTCAGTCGGTATATTTTTATTGTATCAGTGCTGCGCAGAGTATTTTATAACTAAGTAATTAATACTAAATTAAGAACAAGTTTAAAAAGTATTAGCGACCTCTTTGGGCTTGTCTTACAGAACAAAGTTTTTCAATAGAATGCTTATGAATAGAAATTGACCCTCTGAGTTCTTTTTCTACATTTAGCTAATATCTATATTTTGTGTTCTAAGCAAACACCGCATTTTGCAATATGTTCCAATTTAAAAATTAGAGAAAGGAAAAATAACATAATAATTATCCTATTACTTAATTTTTTTTTTTGCTTAAAAGTAACATATACAAAATTTAATACTTATGTCATAAATTTGTACGGTTTATAATAAAGATTGTTGCTTTAGCGTCAAATTGCATTATTATTGCATTCAGTACATTATTAATGTATAAGAGGGGGGTGCGATAAAAATTGTGATTGAAAAGGGGGGCGCCAGTATTGAAAATTTGAGAAGCACTGGCATATAAGAGCATTATATACTAACATTTCAGATTTCTTTGTAAAAAAGGAGGTGCGCGTTATACGGCGAATGTACTTAAAACTTAAAAAGTGCAGTTTGAAAGTATAGGGGCACGTTATGCACCGGATTTTATGATAAGTAATTTTTTTCGTCAATTAATATGTGTATTTATTTTATACATCTTATCCTTCCAAAAATCGCTAAGAAAAATGAGAAGAAAAAAAGAACATAGTCCTTGAGTTAATACACTGTTTTTTCAACTTCAAAAAATAGTCTTGGATTAAAATTAATTAGTTTTAGTGACATTTTCTAATTTTAAGCTTACAAATAATTTCAAACATACAAGATTTTATAACCAGTAATTTTAAGCATACATTACTACATGCATCCTTAAATTTAGTAATTTATAAAATGTGTTTGAAAAAAGTGTTTCTCTCGTAATTTTCCTTACATGTCTTTGCAATGCACAGAACACTCCTTCGAGTGTAATTTCTCCACACCGTAATCCTCATCGAATTATGAAATGATTTTATCATTTCATCATTTAAAAATATATTGAGTGAAGGATTGGTAGTGAATGGGGATAACGAGATTTTTCTGATGAACTCAACAATGGGTGGTGAAGGAGGCTAATAAAGGGTGTTTTTTTAGAGGTATATAGAACTTTAAATTGCAATAAAACAACGATTCGATTGACATGAATTTTTTTTATTCGAAAGATAATCTTGTGGCATTACATGATAAATATGATTTTTGGCATATGACTGCCACGGCTGGCTCGGATGTAGTCCAATCTGGACGTCCAATTTTCGATGACTATTTCCAACATTTGAGGCCGTATATCGGCAATAACACGGCGAATGTTGTCTTCCAAATGGTCAAGCGTTCGTGGCTTATCCGCATAGACCAATGACTTTACATAGATCTACAGAAAATAGTCTAGCGGTGTTAAATCACAAGATTTTGGAGGCCAATTCACAGGTCCAAAACGTGAAATTAGGCGGTCACCAAACGTGTCTTTCAATAAATCGTTTGTGGCACGACCTGTGTGACATGTTGCGCCGTCTTGTTGGAACCACAGCTCGTGGACATCATGATTGTTCAATTCAGGAATGAAAAAGTTAGTAATCATGGCTGTATACCGATCACCATTGACTGTAACATTGTGGCCTTCATGATTTTTGAAAAAGTACTGACCAATGATTCCACCAGCCCATAAAGCGCACCAAACAGTCAGTTTTTCTGGATGTAACGGTGTTTCGACATACACTTGTAGATTAGCTTCACTTCAAGTGCGGCAGTTTTGTTTGTTGACGTAGCCATTCAACCAGAAGTGTGCTTTATCGCTAAAAAAATTTCGCTTATGAAAATCGGGAACAACGGCAATCTCGTTTTGGGCCCATTCCACGAATCTACGCCTTGCTTGATGATCGTTTTGATGAATTGCTAAACCAAACTGAGAGTAAATCACTTGACAGCTGTTAAATCGGTCGCCATCTTGATAAGTAATTCCAACGTAAACTTCTATACCTGGAAAAAACACTCCTTATAAACCATTTTCAAATTGATATAATTCTTTTACATTTTAATTAAATGATTCGAATAATTTACAACTTATTTTTAAAATAATGGGGCTTCAGAAAAGTATAAAATGTTTAAAATACAATAATAGTTTTAAAAATTATAAGCATATAAAAAATCTATAATAAATATTAAGTATTTTTTGCGTTGCTCGAGCTATTTTCTAAAATAGTAGCCTCTGATGTATAAAACTTTATCAAATTACAAAAGGCATCATACTTTTTAAACCCTAGATAATTCTAGTATTATAAATCTTTTATATTTCAAAATATTTGTAAAGTATTGCAATTTTTTAAATATGTTTTAAAATTTATTGTGTACTGTTTTTTTTTTCTTAAAATATGTAAATTATTTTTCTATTTCTATAAAAGAGTAGCTACAGTGTAGTAAGAATACATTTAACTTTTTAAATCAACTTCTTGCTAGTAATTAAAGCTACTATTTTAGAAAATAGCATGCGTGACGTAAAACTTAATAAATAATGTGTAAAATATTCCAATTATTTAATTTGAATTTAAAAGAATTATACCTATTTGAAAATTGTTTATATTTTCTGACACCCAGAGAAATTTGACACCCCTGAGACCCCGTATCATTAATGCATTTGATACTGTGGTAGCTACACCCCTGATTATAGGATATAATAAATGAAGGAGGAAAGATAAGTTCACAAGAGCATACATGTACTTGAACGGTATTTTTTCCAATTCCGAAAATTCCATCATGGAACGTTGCCTTTTATAACTAAGCAGTATGTCCAACTCGCTTCTTTAGGTGTGTGAAGTATTTTAAGTGCCGTGTATCACTTTCTCCATATTCCACTCACAAAGAGAATAAATGCTTCTAAAACATGAACTCTAGAATGAAGTCCTTTCAAGAAGTGTACTCAGGAACACTAAAAATAAGTAATATTTATTTTCCAAGGCAAAAAAGGAACCCTTTTTAAAGAAGCGCACATTCAAGAGTTTTCTTAAATACATAATGAGCAGAGTACCCAATTTTTTTTTTAACATGCAGACAAATTTGTAATTTTATTAGTTTTTTATGGTTTCGAATTTCTTTTTTATCTAATTTGGTATTAAACTAGTAATTTCTAATGTGGTAGCTCAAATAAGTAATATTGCTCGTAATTAGTTTCTGTTGCAGTAAGTTTTCTCTAGTAAACAATTACAGTTGCTGAATTATTAATAAATTTTCGCTAAAATAGTATTGATAAGCGCATATACTTTACTTTTATTTAGCGTTTTTATACATATAACAAACAAAATCAGATTTCTAAAAGAAAAAAATAGCACAGAGAGAGGGGAAAAATAAGTCAATAGATGTATTTTTGTTAAATATGTCCATCGAAGTGAGAAAAAAGTTTGCAATAATAATAAAAAAAATTAGCAGCAAGAAACATTTTTTAGTTCAATCTTCTAACTATCTTGATTAAAAATTAATTTTAGTTTAAAAAAAACACTAAATCTGAAAAAAATTAAAATTTCTTTTAAACAAAAATTTTAACTTTCAATTTAAAAATAAGTAATAATAATAATTGTGCTTCAAATGTGGGAAAAACAGTTGAAATTTAGAGAAATCACACACAAACTAATGGGGAAAAAAACTAATTCAAAGTAATTATCTTGCATTGTTTGATGTCTTTAAGGAGCACATGTGTTCGTAGAACTTATTGATCAACTCAATTCTTTCTATGTTACATCACGAGGCTATAGTAATGTATGTTTACTTTTCCAAACCCTATTTCCCATGAAAAGTTGAAATCAGTGTCATCCATTAGGTAAAAGCAAATTATTATAAAAGAAAATATTAGCTGTTCACGTTCCTGCGTGCAGTACATAACGAAGTCTAGCGAGTAAATGTTTATTTATATCTCACTGAAGAGGTACGCAAGGGATATTGACGCCACATCTCGGTATGTTGTACCTCAGTCAATTGACAAAGATGACACCTCAGTTAGCTGTTCCTTTTCAATCTACCACATCATGAAAACGGGAGGAATTAGAAACTAAACATATTTAACGTGCCTCTTCCACTCTACACGGCGTGTTGACAGTGGCACCAGGAGTATGTTCATCATGAATAAAAAAAATAAGCACTAATTTAATACTGTAGCTGGCACAGTTGATGAAATAGCCAAAAATATTTGAGAAATCCTCATAATTGAACATTTCAAGCCTACTCTGTCGCAATTAATGAAAGTACAGATACTCGAAATATCGCTCAGCTGACCATTTTGTTGACGGATGAAAAATTCATTTTAAAATAAGTGAAGAACTTTGGAAATCTCTCTCTCTCTCTCTCTCTCTTATACTATGCATAATACAACCCATGGAGCTGATATTTTAGATGCACTCATGGATTTTTGAAGTATAAGTTTTCATTGGATAAGTTGGTGTGTCTTACAGTCTACCATAAACTGTATCACTAAAGAAGTTATTACAACTTTAAAAGAAAAGTGCAAAAAGCATTGTAATAACATTTTTAAACATATTTATATTGTA